>DVXP01003142.1:0-11701 GCA_018235645.1 Junonia grisea
AATGAGAAAGACTTAATATGCGTAACTAGAATAAAATGTTACGTTACTCTTTTTTCCTACAAATTTCGGGAAGCAATGAGATTTTTGCAGCACATAATACCTACACAGTATCGATTTTGACCTTCGTAGAACGATATTTTTAAATAAAACTTTTGTGTAAAAGTGTATCGACGATGGTTTTGATTTATTATGGGCCTATCACGGATCCTAAATGATCTAATTTAATGACGAAATATCCACGTCTGTGCAGATCATAATTATTAAATTACAATAAGTATCCCTATAAAAACTCACTATAAAAAAAAATTATATTCTGAGAGGTCTACATTCTACAAAAAATATGTAGGGAATCTATCATTGATGGCTATAGTTTTCGACACACATTTTAAATCCTTTGCTAAAAGCACAGCAGAAATCTTACTTCGCCTTTAGTTTGTAATAAAGTAATTAATTTATGTCATATTTCTTTTCAGATCGGATTTCTGAGCTCCAAGCCAAGGAGTTCGTGAGAAGTCATCCCCAGCTTGACAAATCTATGTCAAATGACGTCATAAACTACATCAAGACTCCAGTCAAGAATGGCGTCAAGCCCCCTGAAGAATTATTCACTAAGAACACTTTCGGTAAGTTTTACCTCTATTTACGGAAATAGTTTGATTTTATTTATTTATTTACGGAGAGTTTCTTTCGCGGTTTCTTCTCAGGCGTGAGGCTTAACTTTTCTGAAACCGTAGTAGATTTATTTGATGTTCAAATAGTAAATTTTATATTTCTATTTTGAATAAAATGAATTACAATTTGAATTAAAATTCTATTTTTCTATTCTATTTATTTTGAATTAATAATTTTGAACATACTAATAATATATGGATGGATATAGGAATAAAAAACCAGTTGTCAAATCAAAGAGAATAGTAGTAGTAATAATTCTTTGTGGAAAATGTAGAGTCGGTACTCTACGCTTAAGAGTTAAAGCGTCTCTTAAACACAAATAGATACACAAAAATTTTGAATATTTTGCCATATTTTTCTTTGCCCCTATGACAGACGTATTTAAATTAAATTTCTTATTAAATCATTCAAAACTGTGTTCCGAAATATCAGCGTACTAATAAGAGCTAATAACATCTCGAATTAACATTTTCGTACGTTTAAAACATATAACTATTAGTAGGTACAATTCAGCGTCCATGCAAGGTGTTATTAAAACTGACCAGCAGATCATATTTCCATCAACTATTCCATTGCTTAACAACTGACCGTTCCAAAAATCGAACAATAAAATATGAAATCTCAAAACGTTACAACGCATACGCAATCCATTCAAACATTTCGATGCCTGCGCCCGCGCACGCCCGAATGCCTTTCCATATTCAAATTATCGGATCTGTCGATCAGGGCGCGAACAAAACGCAACAAGCCAAGTCCTAACACAAAGGCTTGCGCCGTAAAATTAGATGTATTACAACTGCGTATGCCCTTTGTTCGATGCGTATGCGCATCTGCTGCGATTATATGGAATCCGAATTAGATTTCGAGTGTTTTTTTTTTGTTTATCGGCGTTAGTAGAACGGGTGTTGGCTTATCTTCCCTTTGATAGGTTTTGTTTGCTTTCATTAATTTATGTATGGTTCTATTTTGATTTTTGACAGTCCCGTTATGGAGCTACTGTTGGTTCCTTAGTTCGCATGAAAATGTAGTCTATTTACATGACTATGTGTTTCTATTAACCACGTAGCGAGTGTCACTGAGGGGTGTTATCAAGAAAAAAAAACAGCAAATATTAATGAAATACCTTAAAGTATAAAAATATTTGTTTTTGAATTATTTGCTACTTATTTTATTAACTCGCAATAATATAATCTTGAAAGGCATATTTATTACTAGACTAGGTTCAGGTAAGATCTCCTTTTTCCAGTCTTTTTATTGTCCGAGATTAATATCGCTAAAAAAGTCCGAGATCTCGCAAAATCGAGATTGCATTCCCTACTGTCAACATACAATCAGCATATCTCAACTCCATCATGTAAGTGATATATAAAAGTCAGCCGTATGAAAATGGTTGTAGTTTGTAGTCGGGTGCCTCTTGAAAGAATAGTTACACGGATGTATAGGTCTAGGTACTATTACCTATACCCTTCGTGGTAATTTACATAGGTATCTATTAGGTAAATTTAATCTAATAAGGCTATCATAAGACTCGTTGTTCCCCAACCGCGTCCAACAAAACGCAATACGAAGCAAAAGAGCTATTACTTGAACGTTTGAATAATCAAATTTCCGACCTAATCCCCTATCGACTTTCACTTAACATGGCAGGGTAGGCTAACAGCCGGGATTCTCCGGGGCACTTTCCAAAACACGATTCCCTATTCCATTAGACCCTCTCGAAGTTATCTCGCGTTATTTACATCGCCTGACCGTACCGTCTTATGTAATGTGCCCTTATGTGTGGGGTGGTATATAAGTGAGCAATCGTGGGCCGTGTGTCGTTGTTTATAAGGGTGGTATTCGGGTCGGTTGGGAGTGCGAGGTGGGGTGCGTGGTGCGGGGGGGCGGCTGTCGCGGTGTCGTCGCCATGGCGACGCGGCGCCCGGACGCCGGCTCCCGACGCCGGCGGTGTCGGCCGCCGCGCCCGCGCCCCGCCGCACAAGTGACACGCGCTGCGAAAAAGCACAACCGCCCTGTGCGTATGGCGTCTACGAGTTTGTGGTTTTGCGGATAGGTTTCTTTTATTAGTAAAAGAGTATAATTCATAACTATTGTTTATTTTATATGTAATCGTAATAGTACCTTTTATAAGATCTTGGATATATGTAAACTTATTTTTTTTTACTATAATATGATTTTTAACAGTTTACCTTTAAACTATAACTTAGATAAAAATATACCGTTTGTCCAACTTTAAAAGAGGTGGTATACAATTCGGTATTTCTTTTTGTGACTAACTTGTAATGTCTGTACGTAATGAGTTATTCATATCTAAACTGGTTTTTATTATTCCGATAAATTTTACTTTTATTTAATGAATATACCTCTAAGATTACGTTCAAACTTGATCAAAGTCTCACAAAAAGTAGCTAATCTGATCTGGGTTATTTAACATTTTTACATATATTTTTGAAATATTGGCTAGTTATTTTAATGATGCATTTCTCTATGAGTTCTATAATCTTAATCTTGTAGTATCAAGGATGTAACAGCGACACAAGCCGTGGACACCGTACAGCCACCCTTCAGGTTGGGTCGATGTGGCCGAGGGTGGGGGATAGCACCTTTTGTTTAGGACCCCTCCCTCTGCTCATTTACTCGTACCACTCTCAATGTTGTTTGCAAAAGGTTTAGGTGCCTAAATGTAGAGGGAAATGTCACGATTTCACTTTTAAAAGAATCCCTTGTAATGAAATATTGCATGCGATACGCAGCACTTTATTTTAATAGTCATCCCCCTAAGTATTCGAATGTACTCGCAATTATAAAAGCAATCAATTATTCTTTATTATATGGTTTTACATGTTTAGTATGCCTAAATGAACTTAAAACATAAGAGGATATATAATAAATTATTATTTTGCATTTCATCTTAGTTAGATGATAGATATTGCAAATATCAAATGCAATGAATTATTTTTTTTCTTTTTGATACATAAACAAAATCTTCATATCTTGAAAAATATATATTATGATTCTGCATCATAATAGGTAGGTACATATTTTTTAAGATCTCTTACCTACATATTCCATTAGTTATCGAAGTAAAAAAATGGTAATATGTGTCATATAAAGACAAGTTTAAAAAAAAACTAATATAAACGGATTTTAGTTACGTAGATTAATTACTTTTTATCGTCACAATGTTTCGATCATTTTACAGCGGATGTTATCACGGGACTTTCTAACGCGATTTCAATCTGTTTTAAATAGTTTTATTTCTATGTGCAATAAGATAAACGTATTTATCATAATGTAATGCATATTTTGTATTTATTGGTGTGTGAACAATAATTTATTAACATCAATTCTTTATCTCGCTTCATAATTAAAAATATCACTTCTCACTAACAATTTTGTTTTAATGAATATTTTCATAAACGAATATATAATGTAACACACAGGTAGAGTTTGTTATAAATAATATATCTATATGTAATTTTTTTATTTATATTATATTTAGTATTAATGGTACGCAAATACGTTTTGTAAATTACGTGATTGTTAAATTCTCTAATGAAATATTCCATCGATAAAATTGATACTCGAATATTTGAGATATCGCAAACTCACTAAATGCCAGAATATCCATCGATTTCAGTCAAAATAAGTTATCATACAGGTAAATAACGTAGGGATATTTATGTGTATGTAATATGTATATGTGGTTTTGTTATTTATTATATTCTCTACATCTAGTAACTTATTATAGTCTAATAAAATCTATTAAATCTAATAAAATAAAGTTTCATCACAGGATTGTATTATTGTTTAGTAAAGTTATTGTTTTGGAAAAGAAAATATAATTGCTTATTTGTTAAGCGTTTAGAAATTGCTGTACTTTCGAAACCTAGCAGGTACATATTCCGGCGTATTTCGGAGCGAAATGTCGAAATAGGTATTCGCTAGAACGGAATTTGTATAACATTCCGCGAAAAGACCGTAAGTTTGAACAAGTTGGGGTAACTCGGTGAAGTAATACGAGCCTCTTGCGAAATATCAACTCGAGCCATAACAATGCTATTGTTTGCTACACAACCTCTCGCTACTTGTAGGTATATTTGTACCTTAACTTTTTTAATTAATACGTTTTTGTGTTAGTATATAGGTTTCACTTATTAAAATGCTGTAAATCTACCAAAACATTGTATTTCCATTATTACCTCCTACTAAGTAGTGTATATTAACTTAACAAATACCTTCTGCACTGATTTTTTTTTACTTTTAAATACCAGTAGGTATAGTTTAGACAGTGGTAGTGTCATACATATTGTGCTCGTATTTTAAACCGATTTTAAAAATAATTAAGTGCAAAAAGCAAGACAAAAAGTGTATAAAAACATTAAAAGTGCCACAATACTCACAGTGAATAAATAGAACTCAAAGTGCAAATAGTGTCATTAACGTAAAATTGCAAAAACTGTTTACTAACGAACTGTGTTTGAAAACAATGACACTCAAGTTTGAGAACAAAGAACACTCATATATATTGGTGTTGTGTACAGACTATTGAACTTATGCATGGTGTCTCAGGTGAAGTGCGTAAAACTACGAAAGTACTACAAATTGCGTAAGGTACCGATAGTATTTTCGCTAATAAACATATTATAAATTAATTAATTGATCAAAACAACAAAGCCAAACGACATCTATCGCACACCATCGAAAATACCTGAGACAAGTTCAGACCACCGCCATCTAGCGGCAATCAACAACACTAAGTCAAATAGATCGATACAACTTACCGAGCGGAAGCAAATAGTACTGCATTTTTCCAATAGAGGTCGCTGCGAGATATATTAAATACATTATGGAGGAAATAAAAAATATGTTAATAAATATGCAACAAGATATGAAACAGCAAAAAGAAGACATGTTAAAGATGAAAGAAGACATCAAAAACACAATAGTTAACAGTCTTACCGAAAAATTTAGCAACTTAGAACTCAGAAATGAACTTTTAGATCAAAAAATTGAAGAACAAAACAGAAAAATCGAAAACTTAGAAAGACAGGCTAGACGCAAGAATTTAGTAATTTTTGGAGTAGAAGAGCGCGAAAAGTCTTACCACGAACTTGAAGAACTTATAATTAGCATAATAAATAGACATTTAAACATATCCTGTAACACAGATAACATTGAAGCAGTAAGAAGAATTGGAAAAAAGGGAGAGAAGATCAGGCCGGTGATAATAACATTTAATACACTAGGTTTTAAGCTGAAAATTCAGAAAAACAAGTATCGTCTACAAAATACCACATACTATATAAAAGAAGATTACCCACTTGAAGTCTTAAAAAAACGTAAGAAGTTGCAAATCCAACTAGAGAGGGAAAGAGAAGCAGGCAACACAGCAATAATTAAATATGATAAACTTGTTATATTAAATAAGAAATCTCCTCCACGTAGTCAACCAAGCAAGAGAAACTTATCGGAATCTCCGGAGTCAAATCTCCTTGCTAGCCAAGAACCTCAACAGATTGAAAGGCAACCTTTGAAGAAAAATAAAGCAACTAGCATGAAAAATTACCTAAAACAGACACCTAGATTAGCATTCACCCCATCAGAAGCTTCTCATAGTCAATCAAAACCAATAAAGGATAATACTAAATAGCAACCAACACCGGACCCCCCACTCACGCATTATCTCCCAGTACGGCCGGTCACCGCGGGAGAGTTCGACCAAAACCCCCCAAGGACACTCATTAACACAAAAAATACCATTTATCTTTGCACCCTTAACGTAAGATCACTGTCTTCTGATCAAAAATATATTGAGCTCAAAGCTGCACTCGCAGATATTAAACATGATATAATAGGTTTGAGCGAAGTTCAACGCCTAGGAGAAAAGATAATCGAAGACAATGATTATATTTTCTACTACATTGGCTATACAAAGAGACTATACGGAGTAGGTTTTCTAGTAAAGAAGAAATACAAAGAAAACATCACAAAATTTACTGGGATTTCTGAAAGAGTTTGCGTACTGGAAATCAGAATAGAAAATCTGTGTATTGCGGTGATTCAAGCATACGCCCCCACTGAAAATTCATCACAAGAGGAAATAGACAACTTTTACGAGGACTTAGCGAAAGCTCACGATTCGACCCCTACTGAGTACATTTTTTCTATAGGTGATTTTAACGCTCAAATTGGAGTTCCAGAAATGTGCGAACGTTCCGTAACAGGAGAGTACGGGTACGGCACCAGAAGTGCTCGGGGTATGAGACTGATTCAATACGCGCAAGAACACAACCTAAAAATTATAAACACAATGTTCAATTTAAAACCAAAAAACCGCTGGACATGGATCTCCCCAGATAAAAACACTAAAAATGAAATAGATTACATCATGACCACGAAATACCGCTTGATTTCTAAATACGAAGTACTACCATCTTTCTCCTTTGGATCGGATCACAGACTACTAAGAGCAACAATACACCTAAACACAACAAAGAAAAGTAGGCGAAACTTCTCCAATATATCCACTAAGCTAAATACTCCAGCAGAACAAGAAACGTATCATAAAAACCTCTATGAATTTATGCCACAACTTACAGAGAATCAACACAATCATAACGTGGAGGAGTTATACCAACAAATTACGCACTACATGAAGTTAAGTCTAAAAAGCATTAAAGGAAAACACAAGAACAAAATCCTATCGGCGAGAGCGCTAGAACTCATGAAAGAAAGAAGCGAACTACAAAATAAGTTCCAGCTAAGCAAAACTGACAAAGACAAACTAAAAACTTTATACAAAGCTACCAACAAAGAAATAAAAAGGTGCTACGCTACATACAGAACAACAACTATACATAAAAACCTCAATAACTCTAGATCTACCAAAAAAGCTTACAAAGAGTTGAATCAATTTAAAACATGGGTCCCTTTTCTCAAGTCTGGCAACAGTAAATGCATCTCTCGTACGGAAATTATAAACGCTGCTACTGACTTCTACGCTGATCTATACAGTCAGCCAGAGTCACAAAATCAAAACGTGGTTTCTTATAGCCGCACAGTTACCTCTTCAATAAATCAGTTTACAGAGCATGAAATATTGAAACAATTAACGAAACTTAAATCAGAAAAAAGCCCAGGACCGGATAGAATCACCAACGAATGCATCAAGATTGCGAAGACCCTTCTACTGCCAACAATAACTATCCTATGGAATAAAATACTGGAAGAGGAAGCTGTGCCACAGGAATGGACGACATCAGAAATTATATTACTATACAAAAAAGGCGACCCAGCTGATATAGGAAATTATCGTCCTATAAGTTTGATGTCTTGTTTCTACAAACTTTTCGCATCTTGCCTACTTGAAAGGATAGCTCCAGTCATTGATACCCACCAACCGATCGAACAAGCCGGTTTCAGAAGTGGCTTCAGCACTATAGATCATATCCAAGTGGTCGACCAGGTAATAGAAAAATATATAGAGTTTAATAAACCCTTATATTTGGCTTTCATCGACTTCAAAAAAGCTTTTGACTCAATTTCCCACGAGAGTATCTGGAAGTCTCTAAAAGCACTAAATGTAAACGAAAAGTACATCAATATCCTTAAAAATATTTACTCTAACAGCACGAGTAGAGTCAAACTGGATAGAGTGGGCGAAATAATTAACATAAAAAGAGGCGTCCGGCAAGGAGACCCGATCTCACCAAAATTATTCATAGCCGTTTTACAACACATAATGGAAGAGCTGTCATGGTGCAATAAAGGTATTAATATAAATGGGAAATTTTTAAGTCATCTCAGATTCGCTGATGACATAATTCTATTTTCGGAATCCCCTCACCAAATAAACAAAATGGTAAACGAACTGAACCAGGCTAGTATAAAAACTGGTTTGGAAATGAATCTGGAAAAAACAAAAATTATGTCAAATCGCAAAGCAATGCCCATCTCAATAAATAACACTCCTCTCGAGTTCGTCGACCACTACACATACTTAGGAAAGCAAATATCCTTTAGTAAAGAAAGAAACAGCGAAGAACTAAATCGAAGAGTGGCAATTACCTGGAACAAGTTCTGGCACCATAAGGAAATATTAAAATCGCAACTTCCGCTACCGATCAAGAAAATAGTCATGGATACAGCACTGCTACCCAGCCTTACTTATGGTTGCCAAACCTGGACTTTTGATCTCAAAACTAGGAACAAAATCCAAACTACACAAAGAAGAATGGAGAGAAGCTGCCTAGGTATAAAACTAAAGGATAAGGT
Source organism: Junonia grisea (assembly GCA_018235645.1). Taxonomy (NCBI): domain Eukaryota; kingdom Metazoa; phylum Arthropoda; class Insecta; order Lepidoptera; family Nymphalidae; genus Junonia; species Junonia grisea. Next base: position 8,950 of record DVXP01003142.1, read on the forward strand.
AAAGAATGTCGACATTAGAAAGAAGACAAAAGTAAGCGATGCCTTAACTTTCGCATTGAAGGCTAAATGGAAGTGGGCTGGTCACTTGGCCCGTTACAGGGACGACAGATGGACTTTACGGTCAGTACAGTGGACTGGGCCAAAAGGCACCAGATCAAGAGGTCGACCAAGGGCCAGATGGTCAGATGAAATAATAGCGTGCGCAGGCGAAAACTGGCTTGAAAAAGCTAACGATAGAGAAAGATGGCACTCCTTGGGGGAGGCTTTTACCCGAACGGGGTCCATGCACTAAAAATCTGTTACAATCGATTCATTATCAATTCATTATTAATTTATAAATTAAATATGAAATATACATTATTATTATTAATTTAATCTGCATAAACAATTTAATATTAATATCAATTTATGAAAAATCAGCTTACGATCATATGTAATTACAAATAATAGAATATATTATAATTGCAATCAAATCTAATTAAGGTATTAAATTGTAATCGAATATTATAATCAATTGTTATCTTTTAATATTATGCATGGAATAAATAAAGCTTTATTATTATTATTATTATTATTATTATTTTATTATACCTACTCCAAAAAATTAAAAAAAACTATTACTATAAAATTATACTACATTCTAGTATTTATAGATTTTTTCTCCTTAAACGTCGTTTCTAGCTGTTCCAATTTTTCACGTTTCGACTGATGACTGTAAAATGTAAACTAATGTACATTATATTATTTTTCACTTAGAGTTTTGCAGAGGTTTTCTTGTCTTTATTTAAGCCAATTATAATTATTTACAATTTTCAAGTAGACGATATAATATATAAATTATAATGGTTTTCCTTTGTACCCTTTTAAGTGGTAAAAACAAGACCCAAGATTTGAAGATTACCTTACCAAGTACAGAAGAATGTTAACATTCAGTTAACTTGTAAGTATGTAAACACGCTCGTGGTTAGTTAGAGTTGCGACCAACTTGCTCGGGATTTGGGAGAACTTCGTCGAGTATACAAGTTGGTGTAGTTTATTTATAGTTTTGTTTACTTTTGAAAAGGTGATTAAGAGTTAGATTGAGTTGAAGAATTAATTATTATTTATTATTCACGAATAATAATAATATTTCATAAAATATTCAACGACTACTGATGGTAATGATATCACAGCAATCTATTTCAAAGCGCATTTTTTAGATGCTGTAGTTTTTCGGTTATTATTATTTATTATCACCAATTTTGATAGAAATATTTCGAAATCAATTATTATCATTAGCAACAATGTAAGTGTATAATTATTTACACGTCACTAATACAAACCCCACTATTTTTAAATTTTTGTCTGTTTGTTTGCTCCGGGTAATATATCGATTGGCTAGGTTGATTTTGACGGGACTTTCACTAGCACATAGTTGATGTCATAGGGCGTAAAATACTCTACTTTTGTTTTTAAAACGGGATAAGTGTTTCGCGGGAAAAATAAAAACTACTAAAATTGTTTGACGTGGACGAAGTCGCGGGCGCAGTACGCTATCTCTCACAAAACTGTAACCGACGAAAACTACTAATAAAGTAAACGAGATTATCAAACGAGTGCAGTTGTAATTGAAGTGATATAAGTTTAATTAAAATTTGGCGCTAAGCAAGTTTAAGGCTTCACGCGCATACCGCTGCTCCGCGACTGTTGTTTACGTGGAGACGTTCAGTTGCACGTAATGAGTGTACGGAATAATGGAAGGTTACATCTTGAGATGGTACTTTAAGTTAGAATACGCCTCGCGTTTAGGCGTGTAGACTTCAGTATATGGATCTGGGTCCTTATTCTCTATGCCAAATCAAAACGTATTTCTATGTTGAGACACGTTATTGTCTTAAAAACGTATTCTCTATGACATAGTGAAATTGAAATGTCACGTTACGTGGCGCGTTCCGTGCTCTTAAATAATAATTAAGAAATAAGTAATAAATAAACCGGTAACCTTTTTTGAAAGATTGTTAATTGAAACGGATCCTGTCATCTTCAAAAAGACAAGAACATTATCTATGCTATTCCTTACGTTTTCAAGACGTGTGCTTACAAAATACCCTTTTTAGAAGACGTAACGTGCCATGGTAAGATTGTTCGACAAGCACGATATCACGTCATCCGTTTTGGGCACGTTACGTATCGTGACATAGAGAATACAGGTCCTGGACTTATGGAATAATGGAATAATGGATATCTAAAATTCAGTAATTAATGTCGGACACTTACCAAATTTTGTCGCAGATCTAGTATTTGATATGATAAGCATCGCAAACCTCGGACGATGATAAGCTTGTGACGACACGTCATATGATTCACGATACTACGCAGTTTATCTAAAAATATCATTGTTTGTAGGCTAATATGTCTGAGTGTCTATCTATATATAAACTTTGGGTTTGTTTGTTGATAATTTTTTTAAGTTACGGAAGTTTTCCATTTTAGTAAGATAAAGCATTTTTTTGTAGCGAGTAATATTTTTCAGTACTCATAACCATTTGCCATACCCACCTTCATTACAGAACTTTACAATTATTGATTAAAAAAAAAAATAGAAAAGTGTTCCCTATAATAGTACGCCCGGAAACAATACCCAAGTGACTTATCAATTGAGCCTTTTTTTTTTGTTGACGCAGGGTAAATCTTCATAGATACCCGCCCCCTGGGGGGGGGGGGGGGGGCAGCCCGAGCTCGTGGGAAAGTCCACCCCCAAACCCCACCCCCG
>DVXP01003143.1:0-11700 GCA_018235645.1 Junonia grisea
GACTGTTTGTCAGCATTGTAACATTACCCTTTTAATTATTTTTATTCAAATTGTTGTAAGTATAGAATCGTACTACAAACATTTCTTAATACGTACATATTTATTGATTGTGTGGACGTAAAATTATTCATTAAAATAAAATATCAAATTATGGTGTCTTAAAAAACATTATACACAGAGTAATAGTTTAAAATCATATAATATTTTTTAAATTTCATTGTATCTGTATAATAAATGGTCGAAAATGGTTTTCAATGACTATTTGAAAATTAGTCACACGCTTACACGTTTTACATTAAAGAGTATGAGAATCGGTATGTTTCGACGTATGTCTGAGCTAAACTGATAAATCGTATTTGACTGCCTAATTTGATGACATTTAGAGGTGATTTATTTTACTAAAGTTTTACTTTCCTTCTCACATAATTATGTACGTAGGTGTGCAATGCATATATGTACATATAATACATACTCAATATTATTTGAAAAAATATATAATATGTATGTTTATTATACATTACGTAAAGGTTGGATCTTATGCCAATTGACCTTTTAAATTATTTATTAACTAATTTAATTAATAAAATTTTGTTAAGTAATACAACATTTAAGAGATCCTTTACTGATATACACACCTATTTAAAAATTTTAATGATTTCAAGATTACATAATTATTTTCACTTCTTAGTATTATTATTAGTCGTATATTACATTATATATTTAAATATAACTGTTTATGTTATACCATAAAAACCTTATTAGCAGCAGTAGCTTTTTAGTACATAATAAATTATTAACAAAAGACCCTCGAGAACGTGCTTCAATTTTATTTTTCATATTAATTATATCTACAAATAGAAATTCGGTAGGTCACACCGGAAAACGGAAGCTCGAAGCAGGTCGTTGAACCCTAGGCTGAGTCAATGTCAGCACGGTGCTCAGGTCCAAGATTCGGCAAAACAAGGGTGAGCCACAGGGTAGCAGGGTGCAACTGTCGCAGGGTAACGACCGGGCCGGGGTCGTCGGCCGGCGCCACGCGGCCGCGCGACCGAGTCAGCCGATTGATTGGAGCGGGACGGAGATATACCTCGGAACCCTTATGAAATAACCACCCCCGAATTTTATGTAGGAAATTGCACCTTGTTCCATTACCATTAAGGTGTCAATTCGCTTGTCGTTTATACCCAAGTTGTACCTTAAGTTCCGGTGGCGAGGAGGTCTAACGCACACTGCGGCGTTAAGGGAAGTAGTTTTGCTCAAAATATTGATTTTTCCGCGGGCCTCGCGACCGCGTGGCTCGTGTATGTGTGAGGCTGTATGTGTGCGTGCGTGTCTATTTTGGGTGTAGCACGTGGTCGTAGTTGGTGCTTGTTGACATGCGTTTTTATTTTTATGGCGGCATGCTCGTTTAATTGCGTTACGTAATGTTTGGTTTGGATTTGTTGTGATCGAGCTCTTCATTTCGCTATATGGATACAAAGTTACCGATTCTTACACTATTAACGATATGCAGGAATTTATCTAGCAGCTACCTGGTTCTTGTGTCAGATAAGAGGGTGTGATTAATTTAGTTTGATGGACGCGTAGTTATTTACAGTTCGTATTATATCTGTATAGGTCTCTACCTCGCAACAAAGCGGAAAATTAATACCTTATGCGTTATTATTTCACCACTACATACAGATATCAACGCACACAGAACGACAGGACCTTCGTACGCACACATTCGCACAGCCTTACCCTTGATTTTGCCTGCTCAAGGTCTCTACCCTCCGACACCACTCGCTCCTTCCTCCTGGTTTCCGCATAAAGCTATCCCGTTCTAAAGTGCGGACAATGTCGAATTTCAACGATCGGGGACCGGGGTCGACGACCGGGACGACATACGTATTAGTAAATAAACATTGGTGTAGGTATTACATAATGAACATCTATCGAATGTTTTGGTCCTGTGCCTCTGAATAAGATGGAAATAATTCGTCTAGACCGATTGGTTCCTTTTAAAACGTCTTTTTGATTGAATTATTCAATAATTATCAAGAGGGCTATAAGATTATGCAATTTCGTTTGTAACGGCGCTCCTCCCTTGGGACTTTTTCAAAGGGAATTCATACCAAAAGTTTTAAAAGGGATGATTATGAATTAAGTCAATCATTTAGATAAATTGATTCTTATTCGAATGGTAAAATGTTCTTATATTTTATTACATAATTATCTTATTGTATACAATATAGAGACATCTTTAACAAGCAAACGATATGATATACAAACTGCGACATGTTCACATAAGTATACTAAAGAAAAAACACAGTAATCGTGTGAAAAATTCTAACAAATAAATTAATTACATAATCTTAATTGTAGAATTTCTCACGCTTACTTGCGGCTTTTAAATTCTTCTTATAGAGCTATATTTAATTTTTCACGTAATATCAAAAATATTTTGCAAAAATCTATGCAAAAATAATCGTTACATAATTTTTAATCTTAACACACTTACACTATCTAACAGTATATCTATTCCGTATTTTATGTATTTCAAATATAGATATCGAAATAAACATGAAAAATCAAAAAGAGTTGTAACGCAGCCGGCGTCGAACCCGCACCTGCTCGGACTCGACGCTCAACGTACACCATTTATGTTCAATTTCGGCGATAATAAAGCAATATTGATATTTGAAAACAATTTATTGTGGATAGAATAATATTGTTATTTATACATCGAAATAAAACAATAAAATACCTTATTCTCGTAAAGGTGTAGACGATTCGTAGAAAATGCATTTGTAGAATGAAACATATATAAGTAAATCTATTATAACATTCTTTTACATATCAATTATCTTAACTTTTGGCACCCATGGTGTTATCATAGTAAATATTATAATAATTATTTGACCTATAAGGTATACCTACCTATTGCACCTACTTTATTCAAAGAAACGTTTTCCCTGGGATGAGGTTTCATTATATAACACCTGAGGTTTTAAATTTATATTCGCCATAAAGACAACAATGCGGTGGCCGCGAGAAACAATGGCTTACGAGAACCTACTTGACACCGGAGATTAGCTCCTGCCTCCGTCTTAAACTATACGCCATTGGCTATAGTACTTTCTACATAAAACGTTAAATTATGTCTTGGGATATATATGATTTAATATATTGATAAATATGGGTGAGATAATTAACGATATGAAAAAAACACAAGATAAATCTCGCGGTTATGCGTGTGTCAATTTTCGATACCTTACTAGATTCAAAAAAGGTATTGTGACTGCTCCGCCTACATAAATACAAAGCGTTATTTTATATATTTTTTTAAGTCATGCTGTAGTTGTTCGTTTTCCTTTTAATTGCAATATTAATTAAAGTCATTAAAATCAGTAAACGCATTCGTAAAAGTAAGAAAAAGTCTAGACATCGGCTCGTTATTCTGAAGCAATCAAAATTCAACATCATTATCAAACAAAACATACTTAAGTTCAAGTGTCAGACCGGCATTTGATTATGTGATGGTTATTGGGGATGAGGGCCCGACCTACCCCACGACCTATGCCAACGCTGCAGCGATGCACCCCATCTAGATATCTAGACGTCTAGATAGATGTCTGGTGCACGCACACATCGAGCGTAAGCCGCGGGCAATTCGTGCTTGTGTGCAATGTTTTTGTTCATACATGTGTGGGATTAATTGATAAAATGCCGTGTTCGAGTGCTTTGTATTATTTACAAAACAAATATAGCGACAAAGACCTTACTCGTGAGATCGATTGGTGGCAAAGGTTTTTATATTAAATATTATAATGAGAACATTAATATCAATTTTATAATATTGAATTTAACAAAACACTACCAAATCGCTATAATTAAAAGTAAAATCGAATACAAATAATTAAATTACTCAAATATGTAGTTAAATTTATAATTACGCCTATTAACGTTTAAATATAAATTATCATTATACATAAATTAAAACGTACAAATCGGAAGTTTACAAAAACATGTTCATAGCTTTAATCAATTCAGCTATCCATTAGCATATACCTACACGACCTACCCCAACGAATCCGAGCATTGCACTCCGATCTAGACTCCGCTGTGTGCCTGCAGCCTAGCGCATCCACAAACACTAACGCACACAGATGCACGCTTACGTGAACTTCAATTATTATGCCGTGGGTTGGGGAGGTTCTGTATATTGAAGGGTGCTTATATTGATAGATTTGTTAACGGTTCAGACGGAAGTTTACATACCAATATTTAGTATAGTTTTATTGCCAGTCTGGGCAAATGATGTCTTATTGTGGCGCTTCGAAACGTTTTTATTGGAAACGCTTATCGGATATTATTCATACTTTTGAGACGTCGTCGTTAAATACTTATATTATTACGTATTTGTTGATTTTACGAATTTATGAAACAGAAATGTTATCGATGTTATGTTTTCGTCTTGTCGTATGTGTCGTGTGTAATTGTTTACTGATATTAACTTATGTCGTGTTGGATTAAAATTTATACACGTATTGGAATTTGTGGTTAATGGTGCATTAATAATGTGTCACTACTCACTACACGCATTATAAAGTATTAAAAGCTGTGGTTTTATTGATAGTGGATTGAGAAAATAACTTGGAAAATTAAATGTACATCTAAAATATATTGTAATCTGTATGTGTGATAATATTATTCTATAATTTAAGCAATTTTCTATAAGCCATTCAGAAAATGGTTTCATCTTGGTATAAATTGAAGATAGTGTAATAAATTGTAAATAATTGAATATTGTGGATATTGGTACGAAAAGTTTTCATTGGATTCGTTCCTTACTATATTTATTTTACAAGAATTAACTGTTTTTCATTTAATCCCTTACCACATATCGTCGTTGAAGTTCTAACACCACGTCAGTGATTTTATAATTTTGAGATTTTAATACCATATTCTAGAGACGAAAAAGGCCCATCATTGAAAAAAAATCAAAGACTAAAAAATTTGGAAAAAAACTGATATATTGAGTGTTCTATCATACTAGTTTCATAGTGGCATTAAACTAATGGACGCGGTTTTTGCGCTTTCCTGAAAGGTTGCTATTTCTGACTTGAGTGGTGTTAGAACTTTAACGACGATATATCGATTTTGTATCTTTCTTATTTATTTATTTATTATTTATTATAATTGAAATAAATACAAAAATTTTAAAAAAATAAGTTGTCATACCATCCGTTGCTAAACGAAAAGAAATTTTTGGTTTAAGAAGTGTTCTAGCTTTTTTTAGGCATAAAAATCCTACGCAACTCCAGAAAAATAAAAATAAAACAAAAAATTGCTTAAATGAGATATATACATACAAAGAAATTAAATTCTGTCTTAAAAATAATTTGAAATTCAAAAGAAACACTGACTTACCGGAAGAAAAGTAATAGGTGATAAAATTATCTGTTTAATAAAATCTAAAGCCTGTCCAAGATAACATCAACGTCAATATTATCATACAAATTAAGAAGAAGAAATTTAGAGGAATTGTGTTATTTATATGTTTGACCAGCAACGAGGATGTATTGGTACAAATCCGCTAGTCAAAACTTTTTCGCCGTGCAAGAGAAGCCCCAAATGGCCTTATATAAATTAGTCTGGATCTGCTAGCTTATTTTAATAGACACACATTTTTCCAAAAATAAAATTTTATTTCACCCCCTTCGTAATTCATGCAGTAAGACAAAATGGTTACAAAACAAAATGTGTGCAATTTATGTGATTATAGAAATTAAGTATCAAACAATTCAAATATCTACTTCTAAATTTTTATATTTAAATTTTGCAGAGCTTCTTGTTTCATGAACTGAAAAATAAGTCAGACATAATGACACAAATACTTTTTAAGTTGCTAAAGTAACCAAAGTAATTAGGGTATTTTATTCTCTATTGATTTTAATTATTATTTGACAACTTTCATTTCCTTCATTTTTTCATTATTTTTAAGTTTTACTATAAAGATACAACTTGCACAAAAGAGTAATATAAAAGTATATGAATATTATTAAATTATTTAAATCAATGCATAAAATAAAAATTGTTAATGAAATATTATAATTTACACTTTGTTTCATCTGCCATCTAGTGGCGAGTGGCCGAAATTTAAGGTTCAGCTTATCGCCTACAGATGGTTGTAGTGAACGAAAAATTTTATTTTACAATGCTAAATTGATTATGCATGCAATTTCGTCGTTATTCATTTAATGGAAAATAGTATTGTTGTATATATTTCTTATTATTGACTTCTTATGGTATGGTAATATTGTAATATTCCACATTAAATGAAACGCTGTAGTTAAATTTAAATTAACAAAAAAGTCAAGAAAATATTCATTTAGAATAAAACAACTAGTTAAAAAAATATTTATTGATTTTATTAATGTTATATAAATATTTCTTTTAAACTAAATTGAAAGCTTTTTATAAATGTCTTCCATCGTCTTTTCGCTAAAAGGTAGAATCCGTAGAATACGTTTACACCCGTGGATTACAGTCGAATATAAAAATTATTTTTCATGCACACAAAATATGAAATGGATTTATTATGACGCATGTCTGCCGAAAGTGTGACAGTTTTTATGAAGAGACGTATCCTAGATTTACTACTGAAGAGAGATGACTAATTATTTTTGGGCATCGTGCCAGTTACACCGCGAATATAGGACGGAGCTTCAAGTGTAGACAAAGGTAGTTGATTTTTTTTAAGGTTAAAAGAATTAATGATTTGAAAACATGCATTATTTTAAAATATGTATTGATAATTTATAATTAGCGATGATTTTTTTTAATGACTGTTTGACTAGACTTTGTCATTTTTTTCAGTAGGTAAGTCAGTCTTTAAACTACATTTTTATGCAGACGACATTCATACTATATGGTTACTTCATTATTTTATTTGTTATCTGTAAAGGTTAATAGAAAAAAAAACAAATACTAAATAAAACGGGTAAGACTTTCAGCTTATATAATAATGATACATAATTATTATGTAAATAACTGAAAAAGAAAATACAATAAAAAATTTTCACAAAGCCTAGGTATACCTAAACAACTCTCGTTCTTAAATCTCCAACAACATTTACTAGCATTCCCTCAAACGGATTCTAAAAACGTTTACCATTTTGCACCTGATGCCTTCTTATCAAGTTCCCGGGCGTGTTGCAAGTGCGATACATCAAGATAACCCAATTCTCTATGGGAAACGTGTGCACGGAACACACTGCTCTAGAATGCGCAGCGACAAAATAAAGATTTCTCAACCCACGGAATATATTTGAGGACTATGCTTAGGAATTTTTAAATTTAAGATGCAGAACGTAGATCCCTTGTTTCATTTTATTTTAAATAATTATCTTTAGTCAAAAATCAAGTATTCACAATATTTACCATTACATAAAAACCTTTTTAGAAAATTAACGCGGACTTCAAAACTTCACTGCAAAGCAAATAACGACATTTCTTTTGAAGTCGGTGCCAAACAAGTAAAATATTAATTGGTACAAAAAAAGTTATTTTCTTTTACACTTTTATCAACCCTTATCGGCGTGAAGTTTTCATCAATACAAATTAATCATGCTGAAACTTATTGTTAATGTAATCTCTGCAAGATTGCCGCCCGACATCATAATCAGATCGACTTCGGAACTTCATTAATTTCTAGTGCTTTAAAATATTTAACGAAAAAATAATTTCTAGCTTATCATATATCATTAATTATACTATTTTTAAATACTATTAACTTTAAAATAGATAATGAAAGTGAAATCTTCAAAATTGGTCGACGAAGTTATCCGTGAACGCACAAAAAAAACATCGACGGTTAAACCATACAGACTACATGAGTAGCTTTCTTCTGTTTTAAGGTCGATTAATAAAATTAGAATATCTACTTACACAATTATATTTTTACCAAGTAGTATTTAAATTTTTCGGCATATATTAGAAACAGGTTGTTTACTTTCAAAGCCAAAAATTCAATTCAGCCAAGAATTCTCACGTATTTTCGCAATTAAACTCTTAGAATACATATAAAAATATATATAAAAACTGTGTTATTATATCAATAAAAGGGATTTAGCTTTTATTAGGTTTTGAAATTTGACAGTTGATATATGGCGTCTCGACAGGTTCTAGGCCAAGTTGTTATCAAATGCGATATACACTCACCCACTTATAAACTATCTATATAAACTATCAGTCTCGACATTTTCGTACTTTACTCACAAAGATTACCTAAATTTCTCTGATAAAGTTTAAAGGAAATCAAGTTGTTTATCATTCCTTTCTTTCTTTCAGTAATATTCATAAAATGAAATTTATAGAAATATTTTTTGTATTTACTGAATTAGTCTCAATTAGACACTGTATTTTTCTTTTAACTGCTCTCCCTGAATGTGTGATCAAATTAGACGAATAATAATACATGCATTTTTCGTGGATATTCATATAATATAAATCGAGATTCTAGATATCTAGATTCTAGAGATGGAACAAAAGACAGTAACTTAAGGCTAGTCATTAGACTATCAAGAATGTTTAACACAGACGCAGTAATAATTCTTTTATTAACACAAGTCCTAGACAACCCTAGACTACGTAATAGAAATAGAAAATTCGTGTGTGTGTGTGCGTTATTTGCACTTGTGTTGTTGTTATGTGTGCAATAAATAGTTTGTGTATCCCTCTCTTTCCTTCTCGACATTTCACTGATAGCTGTGGCCTTGTCTAGTCGCATCTAATGTTGGCGTTAGTCTGTTTACATTATGTTTGGGGCAATCGTTTTTCAAGTAACTGGCGCGATAACTTATTATAGAATGTGGTTATGTATGATTTGCTACTATTAAATTAACTTCTTGTCATATTTGCATATTAACTGCCATGTACCTATGAGCCTCTGAAAGTCGAAATGGCCGACTCAAATTTTTCTTTTCAATTTTATTGGTCCTAATTCTGCGTGTTTGGGGTAAAAAATAAATTAGAAGTAGCAAAAAATTGATAGCATTTATCTTGAATAGGATTTAATCTTTCTGATTACTTTTGGTGGAGCAACTAATTTATCATAAAATATTATTTTAAAAAAAGGTTACCTTTTATTTTACACAATACATGTATGTATGGAACATAAAATACAAGATATAAATATGTACACAAGTAAATACTATATCTACTAAAAATTTTAGGTTACTTTACAATAGTTTTGTAGGTTACCATACGTTTCTTATACTATTTTTCGTGTGTAAACAGATGTTTTAAATTAAAATAGCAGTAAAACAGTTTATTAGGTAAAATAACAACAGTATAGATATTTATATAATAAAAATAACGCATTTAATAGTATTATTTCTTGTTTCAGGTGAGTTTCGTTTGCGTTGTACTACGATAGAGCAGAGCAGATCAAGGGCCAGTTAAAGAGTAAAGTAGACACTTTTTGTATAAAACATTAGGTAAATTAGATCAAAAATAGTATGTATCATATTACACCTTATACTTTTTATGTGAGAAAATTTACAAAAGTGTTTTGTAATTGAATAAAAGTAATCCTACTTTTTGTAAAACATGTGGTTTTGTTATTAAAATAATGACAGTAGATCAACAACAATATGCTGTGTTTTTCGCTATATAGTTTCTTCTCCTGACACATAAACGCTCTTAAAATCGCTTTCAGTGTCTTTCAGTAAAGTTTTCCAGTAAACTCGCACGAGTGCACTAGCTCAGTGAACGCGCCTAATGTCCCTGTAGCGAGTGTTGACTGAGTCGGAGTGTTGACCGGTATGTAGGTTACGCCGCGCTGTTCCCCGCCCCACGCAACCACCTCTATGATCCGTGCAGTTTTCAACAAGAAAATGTCAAATGCACTCTTCAGTACGATGCATAGAAATAGGTTAATAGGAACGCTGAATGCTTTCCTGCCGTGAGGATGTTTGCTCGGCTGCAAGTATGTTGGTACATTTCAGAGAATATTACTCAAGCATTCCATTTTCATATCATTGCGTAACTTGTAGCTAGTCGCTGTGGAGTAAAATAATAATAAATTCATAAAAACCCGTCAAATACTGTTTAAATTGACACAGTTCTGAATTTAGGAAGGGATTTGCGATACTCTATTGTAGAGTAATTTAAACATCGAAGTACAAGCGAAAAGTTAATCCGAGGAATTGGCCTGTACGCCAGCACGGCAATCTGCCACAACAATTCTATTACTGGACGTGGGCATCCATTATATTTATATCAACCGCCACCCGTGGTCAGTGGGGCAAGTTCGCTCGCTTCTTTAAACTCGCAATAAAAATCGGACAAGTTCGAGCCCGAGACCGTGGCCTGCGTGCAAATTGCCGACGCTTCCTAATTCGGCTGAATCTTTTGCGCCAATTGAACTCGATGACTAAATCTATGTCAATATTAAATTTTTTCTCTCAACCGAATACGCTTTAAATTTTTCTTTGTAATGGATTATTCTTACGACTATAGTTTTGAAAACTTATAATATTTTGTATCGTTTTCCTGTACTTGGCTCGAATTAAATATCTGTCCTTTAAATATTGTTTTGCTGCCTTGTACTGTATCTAATTATCTCTGGCGATAGCGTCTTAAATGATTCAGATAACAACGTGACCATAATTTTAGGAGATCGACAACCGGCCGTGACTTCGTTTATATTACACATTGACATAAAAATTCGAAGGATTTTTGCGATAACGTGACACAAAATTGTGACAAACAATTTCCTACTAACTTATATAACTGCGTGCGTACGACTACTCCATATCTATCGCAGAGTATAGCCACATCGTAATGCTATGCATACTTATGTTAGACTGCATTTAAGTGAAAGTGCATTTGCAATAGTCAAGGTTTTAGAACCTGCATTCAACGTTGCCACAGAATGGATGCGTAAACATGAACGCATTTAAGCGCTTTTTTAAAACGAGCATTGTCAATTAGAATTACAATTTGTAGCTCTATAAAATTTCAGAAAAAGAAATTTGGGAGCTAGCCAAATACGGTGAGACGGTCTTTAGTCAAGCAATTTACAAAACGGCGTACAATGATCTCTCCTCATTACTATAAATTACCGCTACGGAGTGAAAACAAAGACTCGCTTTCTAAAGTGTAAGCGAAATGTGGTTCGGCGCTGGATCGCGCCCGCGCTGCGCCTGCGGCGGGTATCGCGTACTGAGAAAATTAATATGTATATGCGGATGTTACGTAACGACATATCGGCTATAAGTTAAAACACAATAAATGTTTGCATACTAGCTTTTGTCTGCAGCCTTGGCGCCGCCCACTTCTATGTACATGTGTGAATCTATGTATTTACAATAAAAACTAAATTTATCAAAAATGGTTCAACGTTTTTAGAGTGAAAATATACCAGACTGATAAACTGAGGAATTTTTGAAGTATTAAGTATTGACTTAAACCTTGCAATTGGGCATATGTGATAAATATATAGGTATCCAATAAAAGAACACTTATAACTGAGTTGTTTAGCATTTAAGGTTGAATTTGAAGTTTAGTTATTTTCTTCTAATCTATGTGTCACGATACTTCAAACACGACTTCATATGAATAACCGGATATAGAAATAATCTTATATACTTGAAATGTGCTTCTGTTGTTCAAGGAATACTGTCGTTAAATACACCGTATAAATAATATAAT
>DVXP01003144.1:0-11699 GCA_018235645.1 Junonia grisea
TATCCGAACGCCGATTAACCGAATCGCCAATTATCCGAATCTGTCCTAAGAGTAATTAATATACTTTTTTTTTGTTTTTCTGTGCCTTTGTTATTGTTGTGTATTTTAATTAAAGCCTGATGAGACTGCTACTCTGATCGAGATTTTCAAGTGATTATTGTAGAACTGTGTTTGTTGAACTAAAAAAAGTTCGCTTTATGTGTGACAGTTTGTTTTTCTACTTTACCAGTATATGTCTGATTATCCGAATTTTCGATTATCCGAAGCGACCCCGGTCCCAATTTATTCGGATAATCGGCGTTCTACTGTAACTACAGAACGAATTTAGATAAAATCTATATTGAACTTGGAGACGTAGAGTATAGACTATTGAACAAAAAAGTCGTGCAAGTCAGTTAAAAAAAATTCAATCACTGACCGAAACACATCATTAAAGCGACGAATCAATCACATATAAGTAAGCAATCATTCATCCATTCATTCGATCATTCATTTGTATTACGACGTAGTTTTTACAAGTTCTCACGGTGTCACGCGACCGGCGCGCGCGCATCGGCCCTGACATTATTTGACAAACATTTGTTGACTTGTAGTCTAATGTCTTATAAATAAATACAGGTAGGTATAGCTTGACTGCATTTTGTTAATTTAGTTTTTAACTTTATAAGTTATTAAAGAACTTTGTTTATAGAAAATTTAAGTCAATTTAAGTTTAACAAGTTAACAGTTTCTTAATTTCTCAGGTTTTTATAACGCCTAGGTCATTTTTATATTCAAAGAAAACCATCGCGAAGAAAAATCCTCATATTACCGTGGGAGAACCATGCATTTGCACGAATGGGCTGGCTCGACCGAAGTGATACCACGACGTCACAGAAAACCGGCGTAAAATGACGCTTGCGTCGTGTTTCGCCGCGTGAGTGAGGGTACCGGAGGCCCAATTCCCCACCCCTTCCCCATTAATTCCCCATCCAGTCCCCCTCCATACCCCCTAAAAGGCCGGCAACGCATTTTGTAGCTCCTTTGGTGTCGCAAATGTCCATGGGCGACAGCATTCACTTACCATCAGGTGATCTGTCAGCTCTTTTGCCGCCCTACATAAAAAAAAATGTGGGAAAAATTTTGAGATATAATTTGCATGTTCGGCAATCTCTTCTTTAATTAAGGAGTCTATCAAAAGGCCGATTTTCAAGGTACAACTTATTACGAATTTTTTCAAATTCATAGACTATTACACGCATGCATGAGAAACTTATACCCACACTAACCATACACTATTTAAATACGATTATAATTTATTACTTGGATCTGGAAAAAAAAGAATCAAATTGAATTTCACAAACTCCCTACACCCTGTAATAGTGAGAAAACTCGAGGCGGGAATTTTCACACAAAGCATTCGTAAACTGTATATTCGGCGGGTTAACTCGTAAATTGGGGTTTAACGAGGAAAAAAATATCAAATCGCCGGCGCCAGGGTTGCCAAATGTGCTCATATTTTCCCCCTAAATAAATCATGGTGTTTTTTTTCTAATAAGGCAAAGGTTAGCCTTAGCAAGGGTTTTTTTAATGTTGTTTTCGGTGAAATTATGACTTTTCGATATTGGGGTAGTTTTTTGGGTGTACTGGCAACATTCTTGTTGTGGGTAATACTGTTGCAAACTCTAATGTTATTTGCTAAGGTTTTTTAATTGTGTTAAAATGCTTAATTTATTTACATACATATTTATACTTAACTCAATACTTAAAGTTTTATATTATTTTCCCTTTTAAGGTTATGCCCTACACTGGTATTTTTTTAACTCGTTAAAGAAACTCGTTAAAGAAACAATCACAATAAATTAGTATCTAAAGTTGTGCATGAGAGTTTCTTATTAGGTAAAATTAATCTGATGTCATTTTGTTTGAAATAAATGAGTCGTCATAGAGACGATTTTTTGTTTGTATATTTTATATTATTATTTTTATAAATAAAAGCCAACCTTAGCGAAAACCATGTTAAACGGGCCCGCTGACAATGTAAGTCGGAAATAAGGAAATACATCACATTTCGTTCGAAGGGCTGGAACACGCTGACACATACATTTGATCGCATTATATTTGTACGCCGTTTGGACGTAAACTGTTTCTCTTTTTTGGGAAAAGGTAAGAATATATTAAGTAGTGTTTGTTTTAGACGTATTGTATATTGTTTATTTTTATAAGGAAGGAATAGAACGCCTTACTGAAAAACAAAGTTATTTATTTTTCAATAAGGCGTTTTATATAAGTTAGAAATATAAGTAATAATGTATAAACAAAAGTACCCACGATTATAAAAATACACGTGTGGATAGATTCATGACATAGCAATTAAGGGTCAGTAAAACCTAACTAACTCAACGATACTAGATTTATAATAGATACACATCCAAGACCCAGGCCAATCAGGATGATCTCTTTCCATCATGACCTGGCCGGGGATCGAACCCGAGGCCTCCACGTCGCAGGCAGGCGTGTTGACCGTTGCGCCACGGAGGTCGTCAATATTATAACTTAATGATGAATATTAACACTTAAAAATGAACCCAATAAATCATAACAAATCAAAACCACGTTGCAAAACATTTTCTAATCAGATCGTTTGTTTGTCACGATGTTGTTACGGTGATGTCAAGCGAATGTCACGGTGGTCATTACTGGGGACATGTGAAAAGTAATGTTTGTCTACACGTGGTGCGAGTTGATGGTCTGTTTGTTTTTAACTGTTTATTCTGTGTGCATTTGTGATTAGATTTTTTTTCTATTTTTTTTAAAGAGCTTTTGAGTGAGTGTGGTTTGTAATTCGAATTATGTTTTATCTGTTATCGGACAACTTTAAATGAAATGTTATATAATGTAAAAATGATATATAATGAAATAGTTTAAATGGCTAGACGACCTTTAGATTTTTTGGTGTAATTAATAAAAAGCTGTTAAAGTTAAATAACCTATGAGCTAAGTGATAACAAATATTTACTAATTTATAATAATTCAAATGACATACATTATATTTATTATGTTTATTATACATAGTTCTGAGTTCAACGTAAGACCGCGTAAAGTTACTTTACGAACATTTGAATAAAAAATTAACTTAATTAAAATAAAAGTAATGTGTTTACATATATTTAAATAGCACAGTTTATATTTGAATTAAATTTCGTAATTTTAATTTATAATTTTATTTGTGTACACTTTTAAGTCCGGTCAAAAATATATAACATTTATAAACATTGACAAATTGATATTCGAATAATAAATCACTTTGTATGAAAAAAATTAAACGATTCGATTGGTTTATTCGATTGAATATCGATTCCAACGTCAATTCTGACGTCAATTGTGACATAGTGACCAGACGTTAATTTAGTATATTAGAGTTTTTTTAAAATATAAACAAAGAAATTCAATATGTCATCAATCGTTCTAAATCTGTAAGATCTTCTAAATACTATCAATAAATAATTTATCTGGAAATTATTTCATTATTATTAAAAATAAAAAATCATACAATTAAATATTTTATTTATTCACATATTTTGATATCAATTTGATAATAAGCAGATTTGAATTAGGCCAATATTTAACCATTTACTTACTAGATAATAGAAATGAAATCGGCATACAAATCCAGTGTACGGAAAAATCAGTAGTAGTTTATGTGACACTGTAAATATTGAGATATGTACCTATTTATGTAAAAAACAACCTGTTTGTAATAAATAAATAAACAAAATAAAATAAATGGCGAAACTCTTTATGCAAAAAACAGTCGAATTGACAATCTTTTTTCGTCGTTTAAAAATAGATTACCAGTGTGCATCGACCGGCACTGAACCAGAAACCTTGACCTGCTGCCGCTGTATTAACATACAATGTGCAGGAAGTGACATATTGACAGGTCATTAGCTATTGTCTATCGCGTTACGTGTTACGGTATTTTATACAAGTATCATAATGGGAAATAGTATAACTATTGTAGTAAAATTAGTTTGTTTTTAACAGACCTTAAAATGGAGGAGGATGTCCATTAGACTTTTTTTCACATTTTTCCATAGATTAATTTGGATTGTGCTTAAATCGATATGGATAAACAGAATCTTTAAAAGATTCTCATCAAAGTTGATAAAAAGTCCTTCCTTTGTTTCATCTTTAATGGTCGTATCTCCAAAACGGATTACAATAAACCAAATTCAAACTGCCTTATCAGTAAACACTCCTTCAGCGCACATGCTGCATATTTTTTAACAAGTGTCTAAGCGCAATGGCCTTGATTTAAATTTCCAAAGAATTTTGTGTCAATAATTCACGTCTTGACATTTCGGAAGTAAAAAAAAAAATTAAATATTACATGTACTACAAAAAAAAAAATTGACAGGTATATAATCGAATCCCTATTTATATATTAAAAATAAAAACGCGTTTGCATTGGTGAGATATAGTCGGCAAATACAATCAATAAGTTCTACGACGCTGCATCGGAAGTTACGAGTACTTATGACTCTACTTGATAATAACTTATATACATCAAAATATTTACCACGTAATTACTAACAATGAATTAATTGGACAAAACAATACCACTTATATCATGGACAATATTTAAGCTCAAATTCATTTCTCGTACAAACGGACAAAATGTCATACATTATTAATGTATCGCTAGATTAAGAGGTCGGATCCAATAACGATCCATGACTTGGCTATTATTCCACCGTTACCAAGCGATTTTCTTATAAGTCATTTATATATCCCCGTTTATGAGATAAAAGCTATGTGTCTGTTGTTATATGCAGGTCAATATATATGTTTTTATGTAATATAGAATTGTAAATATGAAACTAGGGGTTCTTTCAAGTATGACGTAACACAGTTTGGGGGGAGGGAAGAGTCTTATAAAACGTTACGGTGCGTTATGGGGTTGGGACGGGGTATAACCACAACGCGTTAGGTAACGACATAATTGTGATTATTAGATGAAAATGGTCTCGAAAATTATTTTAGTGACCATTTTCACCTTAAAATTTTTAGTAATATGTTACGTAACGTCTAGGGGAAGGGATAAAAAATTGCGTTACGTAATACTTGAACGACCCCTAAACGGCCCCAATAAACAATAAAATTTGAGTATCATCGTAAAATTGTTATGACAGAACAGCTTCGGTACTGTTCCGTACTAAATAAAAGTGTACCTGTTATTAGATCTTATGCTTAATTTTAATTATTTCATTTTATTTAGACTTCATTTTATTTTTTAATTGACTGTAAAAATGTACAATCTAAGTCAAAGGTTTTAAAACTTACCACGAAAAGTTATTAATTGGATTCATTTATTTTAAAATACATATATATACTTTCACACATGATAAAATTCAATTTTTTCTGTTTAAATTTAAACGAAAATACATTCTGACGTTTGACGATTATTTTCCCTGAATCAATCAAAAACTAACATGAAAACAGCTACAAGCAATATCTATGGCTAACTTCACGTCGTCGTGAACTGTTTACAAAACAGTGGTAGCATTTGTTTAACATTGCTAATGTCGTCGGTTCGATTCTCGGCTGGGGCAACGTGAATTAATGAGTCTGTTTACTCTGTCTCGGTTTGTGGTAGACATCAAAATCGAATTAAAGTTGTGGAAGGATTTTAGATCTTTTTTGTTTGGTTTAAGATTTTTTGTTAAGTTTTGTAGTTAAAGGAGTTGTTAGTTATGGTCATTTTGGTTAAAGATTTAAGCGAGAATCTTAACTTTTTAGGAACAGTCTATTTATTTTTATTATAGGAATAAACTTAAATTTTGTATAAGTTAACATTTCGAAATATGTTCAGAAAATATGCTAAAGTATAATTTGGCGTTTGTTTTTGAAATATAATGCCTAGCCAAGATCGCGATATCGCCAAAAAACTGAACGTTGGTAGCTAATCATTTAATTCAGAATTATTTTAGATAGAAAAATACAACTATATAATGCAAGAATTGCTCATTTAAATTGTTACACGTACCTTTTTATGTGCCAGAATGAAAGTTGTGGTAGGATTTTGAATCTTTCGTGTTTGGTGTAAGATGCGTTTTTGTTAAGTTTTGTAGTCAATTGAGTTGTTAATTATGGTTATTTTGGTTGAAGATTTAAGTGAGAATCTTAACCGTTGTCTTAGATTTTCGCGATTATTACTCATTGAAATAAAACTACTTTAAATTAGTAGTTAATTAAGTTAAGTAAGTAGCGGTATTTACAAACTTGTAAATAATATTTCTTCCATACATCAAATAGACAAATGTCACCTCAGTCTACCCGTGACCACGAACGCTGTAAAGTGCTCGAAACGTCGGGATGATAAAAATAATTAATATACGCGATTTAAATCCGTTTAAAGTAGTTTTATTTCAATCTTAACCGTTTCATTCAGAATTATAGATAGATAGAAATATAACGTAACACAGCCTGTACATATCCCACTACTGGGCATAGGCCTCTTCTCCTATTAGGGAGAAGGTTATACAACTATTTACTACAAGAATTGCTCGTTTAAACAGTTGTCTGCCATAAAATACACTACTCGTATAATTGTCTCCATCCACAATTTCATAGTGTAAAATCTCAGTAGCAATGTGTGTGTATGTTTGTTACACATTAGCAAAAGCTCGCCGCGGTCAGTGACCCCGCACGTGACAGGTGTTTTGCATGACTCATGCGCAAGTTATGACGTTTGACGTTGTTATGTATTTTACATGTGATTTTTGTTGCATAATAATTATTTACAATATTACTAAACTTTTTAGATATTTTGTTAGTATTCTTATCAGTACGCATCGTAATTAAGTTATATTGGAAATTATTGATAGAATTTATTTTGAGGGTGATGATTGGTTAAGTTCGTAACATATATTTAAGACATCGGAAATAATTTTATAATTGCCATATATTTAGTATTTTTGGTGAAAAAACAAAACAAATTAATGTAGTAGGTTGTTCACTATATGGTTATTGTCGTAGACGTTCCAACAAAAAGTAAGCAAAAAATAGGTAGGCACATATACTTTTTTCAGGATAGCGAAATTTACATATAGTTTATATTGATACCATCATAATACTATTATGATAATATAACAATGAATGTCGGCTTCACTTTGTATTAGTTTTTTAGGAATATCCTTTTTATTATTTCTCTCTACAAATAAAAATCGCAAAAATATTATCTACATGGTTTTAAAACTTAACCGACAACATGTCATTAACTGACCTTAAGACCTTTCTAGTAACAAGGTATTCGAATTTTCGTTTCAATTGAAATTCAAGTCACCAGGTGCGTGTATTTGAACGTTATAAATCAAGTGCGATGTTGAATAATACATGCGACAAATTGCTGAATTTCTTATCGCGATCGAATTATCTTTTTTCTTTTAAATTCATAAATAACTTAATGAGTGAGAATTGTATAAGAATGTGGAGTGAGTTCGAATGTCTAAGAATTTGAGTATCTACTTAAATTGTGATGTCATTTCTTTAAGTTGTTTATCATTTAATTAATAAAACATAACTTTGTGTTCGGATACCAATTGATTCGCGATTTTTTGACGTGATCTAAAATACCTAATTATTGTCTGTAACTGGAACTAAACGAAATGCGGATGCTCAGATGGGCCGCAGGCGTAACACTTCTAGATAAAGTACCGAATATATATAGGTATCAGAGGCAGCTTTAAAGTCTCACTTTCTCACAATACCGAAGAAGCTCAAAGAAATGCGTTAGAGGTGGTACGGTCACGTTATGCGCCAACCAGATGAACACATAACCAAAAAGGTCCTAAAACTGGAGTCGGGACCAAGGGGCCGTGGCAGACCCCGAATTACATGGATGTCAACCATCAGAAAAGACCTCAGTGAGGAGAATGTGGACCCCATGACGACCTAGAACAGATGTCTTTGGAGGAGACGGATAAGGCGAGGCGATCCCGACTAGAAACGGGAAAAGGCCAGACGGAGAAGAATCCCTGCAGCCCTATATACATAAAATATGAAGTATTAACTATTTCCTATTTAAGACTATTTTAGTATCATATTAAGATTTTAATTACTATACTTAAAAGGCATAATTTTTAATATAAATATTGTTTTCTTGTTAGAAGATAAACAGACACTAATTACAATGTTATCAATTTTGACGAAAGAAAAGGCGTTTTTAATTGTGCATTTAGCGGATGCGTTAAATTTAACGTTTTAAAGATCTGTGATTGCAATTAAACTTTACTGTTAGGCAGACAAGAGAAAGCGAAAACCGAAAAAAATAAATTTGCAACGGATTAAGAGAAGATATTGCAGAGACATTTGTGTTACCTCGTGTGATACTAACCTTATTAGGGTTAAAAGTAAAACCGTCTGAAGAAACTAGGACGTTCTAGGTAACCCAAAATTTTCAATACATTTTAAGGTGTGATATTGATATCGTTTTGATAAGTGCCGACGGCAACGCAAACAAACTGTCAATATTTAGGTTGGTATTATTTGCAAAACAGGGTTTTTGGCTTGTTTAAATATTGTGCCAAATGAAACACCTAAAAATTAAAAGATTGATAAAAGTTACGGTGCTCTAACATGTAACACCTTATTTATTGATCGAAAATAAATAATTTGGTTCGGTTTTAATTAATTTGTATTTTTTTTAATAAATAAAAGCGAATTTGTTGTTTGACTGCGTTTAATATTTGAAAGTAAGATTGAAAGTGAAACAAGTCACATTTAGGTACTTGTTGAGGGATTTGATGAATTGAAGATATTATATTTGTAATTTATCTTAATGTTCATGCGAACGAAGTAACATTATATTATAACGCAAATGACCAAATCGTGACTTATTCAATCAATTGAAAATACACATGTTGCGAAAGACGTCGACAGTACAGCATAACACGATTGTTGTGGGTGTTATGGAATTAATTAAAGTTCATACAACCATTAATAAATCGACTCACATAATTGTTGAATAATCCGTGAAATGTTGCTATTCGATAATAAATAACGTTGCCTATGCAATAGAAAGTATAAACAATAAGTCAGCGAAAGTAAGCGAGTGAAATTGATTTATAGTAGTTGTATTCGGATGTCGTCTTGGAAACACTCAACACATTAACATAACAATTAAGATATATTGGGTAAGATGAGTTGACTGATGTCGCCATCGATTAAGTAACTATTGCGGAGTTTGAAAGTGCTTAGAGACGGCAGATTTTTCTCACGATTTTGAGAATTTGAAGAATTTACTTGTAGCAAATGATGTGAAATATTGGTTATAATTGTTTCTGAATATTAACGATGGTTTAGCAAGCTTTCTAAGATTGTATGAATAGAAAAAATATTTTGTCCAGTAGTTGAAGTTTAAGATAATGAATATTGTACAATAATTAATTAAAATTATATTAGAAACTGTGATAGACTAAATTTATTCGAATTATTCTTAAAAACTTTTTACACTTATTTAAAAAAAATCATGTGTGTCCAAGCAACCAAAATGCAATTTTGCTAAAAATACCTATAAGATTTTAATAAATTACTAATTATGGCTATAAAATTTCGTGAACTACAGTACATTGAACATATCAGTTCAGTAGATAAATCAGTTGATATCGTAAAACATCACAGTCATCATTTCACAATTTTTACGTTACAATGTTATAAGTTTGTCTATTAATAGCAAATAGTGTTGTAGTGTAATACTATAAGTGTAGCTACACTTGTAGTATTACGATGATCCATTTCTCTGTTTATAGATCAACATGCGCGTTGTTATCAATTTGGGCCGTGTATGTGTACACAAAACTCGCAGAATTCGTTTTAGGACCGTAGATCGAGAACGTCTAAATGCCAGTTGCAGTTATATTTATAGCGTGCCATAGCAGCCGCATGCCACCGGCTACCGACAGACGCAGTGAGTCACCCAGCCGGCCGTCTGCCGGGACACCCGCCTCTACAACTCATATCTACTCACCCGCCTAATCTCGAGCAATATTTAGAGCGCCGCGTCAGATTGCGACTTTACAAAATACTACGTGAAATTCTTTACTGATACGTTACGTTACATCGTGCTAAAATTATAATAAGGAAATTCGAAGAACAAAAAATTCGAAGAACGAATTTTTTGTTTACAATGAACTATTTTTAACGATGAATCGATTTAGAAATACTATTCAAAAAAGGCTAATTTATTAAATTGGTGCGCAGTGCGTTATTAAAAGTTAAACGTCTATAATTTTGATGCGATTTTGACGTGTAATAATAGCATTCAAATTTCTGGATTTCCAGGTCATGCAGTCAAACTTCATTGTTTAGAAACATATCACTGTCAATATTTACAGGCAGTGAAATTCAAATTAGTAGGTCGCGTATGCGCTGATTTGGGAGAAAGCTTAACCGAATCCTTTTTTTATTGATGAAGCGAGCAACAAATATAATAATTTGAGTAGTGTTGTACAGTTAACATGTGCGGGCTGACAGCTGGCATCACATCTCGATCACCTCAGTCGATTTGGTTAATTAAAGTTTACCTTCAGCTACCGTTTACCGTATTCAGTAAACATGATCACTTAAATTCGCCTTGTTTCACGCGATACCGTTATAGACCTCGTTACCGTTACCATTCCGGTGTGTTCTGGGAATTAATACGATTTTCATGATTCTCTTCATATAAAGCCTACGTTCGTTTATTCATGTAAACTGTAGTTTCTTGGTCAACCGTGGTTAGATTTTGTTATTGAGATAAAATTTTATACGAGTTCGTGATCGATTTCCATATAATATTCCGTTCGATAAAAACGTTTAACGAGAAGAAAGATAAAATAAAAATTATTAACTTGTGTGTCTTTTTTTCACACGTTTTCCTTCATTTAAAAAGAATGTGCCGTAGTTACCTTGAACTGACGCTTATCAGCAGTGAAAGTACTTGTTAGTTTAATTGGTCTTTCGGCTCAAGTTGAAGTTTATTTTGCATGTTTTGATAACGAGACAAGTTGTTTGATTGTATATATTTCTTTCGCGAAAATGATAAAAATCATTAATTATCTCACTTTTGGATATTTTTTCCAATTATAATTTATTGCAATTCATGTGGAGTGAAAACTTGTTTTCAGACTACATTTTTATATATATTTTACTTAAATTTATATTTTATATGCGAGTTTCCTTAAATGCTGCAATGTATTTCAGACTTTGTATTAAAACGACTCCTTCGACAACTACCAAAATGGTACCTGTTGATTGCTTGCGCACAATTAGGCCTTAGAATGGAAAACGTAACACGTTAATAGGGATACGCAAGACAAGACAATATAAAATGTGGTGGTGGGATTGCCCACTGGATATGTTAGAGGGATTTATGTCCAAGGTCATGAGTTTAATGCCAAAAAAGTAGAATTTCTTATTTATTGTGCTGATTGGTAGAAAAAGAGAAATATAATAAAATCTAAAATAAGTGTAGGAATGTGTCTGCTTTAACTTTGAATAATTCTGAACAGATGAAGAAACCTTTTGCCCATAATGGCGGTATTTCACAACATATGACTTGTTATATGTCCATTCTGGATTGAGTTAGAAACAATGTTCTTTAACAAGTGTAAATTTGGAAAATTTATTAAACCCCCGACATCGTATTCAATACGACATGAGAACCTTAAATTCTTGGA
>DVXP01003145.1:0-11696 GCA_018235645.1 Junonia grisea
GGTCAGACGGCAATCGCTCTGCGTAAAAATCAGTAACCTGTCAAAATTTAGGCTAGAATAAAGCAGACCCTGGTTAAGTCCGGGAAAAATACTAGGAAGAAGTTTATTGACATAACTACAGTACCTCAAATATTTTACAACCCACAAAAAATTCCTCATAGATATCCTCTCGATTATAAAATCCCTTTCCTAAAAGCCTTTTCTCCTTACCCCTGAATAGGCTTTATCACATTACAGCACAATAAAAAGGCTGTAAATAAAGGGAATCCCGCGGTCATTGATAAATGCTATTTGTATGAGCCAGACTGTAAAGTGAGACATTAAATCTTATTCTATTAAAAGTCAGTCGGTGTGAAAACGCTGTCTCATTAATGAACCAAAATGTTGAGGTACGTTACATGTCCATAAATATTAAATGTTAACAGTTTCATTGTGATTATTATATTTTCTTAGGCTTATTGGTGGTGATTAAATTTCTCTAGTGGCGGTTTGCGGAACTAGTATAGGACAGAGTTGACAGATACTTTTCGAACAAATATGTGGGAAACAACCTGAGTTTATACTTTGATTGTTTTTAAAACAATCTGTGATATGATTTCGTTGTTGGACATTTACAAGATAGTCGAAAATAGTATTAGATCTCTTTGTGATTTTATATTAAAATCTAAAAGAGAGTCTACTGATATTATTTTGATAACTTACAGACGGTATTGATTATTTTGTACCTGGAAAGTAATCCGATTACATATTTAGTGAGTTACTTTTTAATTTAGTGGCTTTGATTCCATATTTATACATGTTTAAAAATTATCTGACACTGGACACTTGAGAGTATCTGTCTTACGCTAGTTTTGCGAGTCGCCGCTAGGGAATCTGCTCATTGCCAATAGCATCGATTAAAAGTAACTAATTACTAAGTTTTTTACCTGACGTTGAGTAATCAGCTTCGATCATAAACATTTGCAGCGCCACAGAATTAGAGGAAAGGAGAATAAAGGGTAAATAGTTATGTAGGGTTCAAATTATGCTAATAATCGGGCAATATTAGCTATTGCAAATCTTGTCATTTTACGCTGAATTTCTATAAGATTAAAGTACTGAATTGCGGTCGAACCCTAATCCTTATACAGTCATATGTAGAGTACCTACAGTTTATATTACACATATAATCAAAAACATAAGCAAAATCTATTTTTTTTTCTGATAACATAAAAAAAAGCCTCGATAGATATCGCCTTATGGAGGTAGAGACTTCTGATTACAAAAATAAAACTAGATAACTTGAAAATTTAATAGGAATGACATTAGTTTGTACAGAACTATTAATAAATCTGTTCATTTAAATTGTTTATTTATTATTCCGTGTTCCACACGTGGGGAAATAATATTAAACTTAAACATCAAATCAAAAATTCGTGACACAGCGGGATTCGAACCCGCACCTTCTGTCTTGTCGGGGCAGGTGCTCTAGCCAGTTGAGCTATGGGTCACTTCACACGGTGTGTCGAAATTCTTAACCTGATGATGATAGACGGTCTAAGCGACCGTGGTGCCGTCTATGGAGGAATCTTTGCTGAGTTCCTAACCATTCAAAGATTCATTTTACAATGAATTCTTTGACTAGAGATGACACCGTGCTATTTCAAATTTTTTATTTATTATTCCGTGTTATTCTACACGCGGGGAAATTTTCGATTTGATGTTTAAATTTAACATCATATTTTGTAATTATAAAAATTTAAAATGTTATAACAAAGAAATTATTAGTCTTTAAATTTTAAAGAAATGTAGGCATGGAATATTTAAAAGTACCTTTAATCTTTAATCTGCTCTTATTTAATACATCAGTTATAATGAAATTTCTAAAATTAAAGAGAGTTCTACATAATTATTTTTAATATAATCAAGTTTTAGTATAAAATGTGTTTACGACGGCGTCGCTGTAACAAAATTTTCCCCGGAACATTTCGAAGGCGTTCAGAAAACCACTACAAAGATTAAATTGGTCGGAGGGACGCTTGCGCGGCGTTCTTTGTGAATTCCTTGGGCTGTCAAAGGACGAAGTTTCCTTGTAAGTAACGTAACAAATTTTATAATAACTGTTAAATTTTGTCGCGGTAAACCACTAATATTTTACGCTTTTTAACTCGAACTGCTGTTATTTTTTTATGTGCACACGTAATATTTTGGTCGAAATCTTTTTGAGGTTTTGAAACTGTTGTGAAATGAGTTTAGTCTAGTAGTCTTTACTTCCTATTAGACGTACTGCAGTATGTAAATGATGGGTCAAATCTGTAGTACTTGATCTGTAGTACTTCTGTACTTTTAGATGACAGGAGATTTGGCTGTGGACTTCATCTAAATAATCATACAATGGGGTAGTCATTGCCATCACTTATTATTTGATTAGGTTAAGTAGGAAAACGGACAAAAGGTTTGGATCTGTATCTGCTGTTCCGTTAGGATACACCAACCCTTCTGCCTCCGTTTCGTGTGGTTTATAAAGTTTATTGCCTTCATTACTTATGCAACTTGAGCGATTTGACCCGCCCTGAGAATCGGTCGTTTGGGTTCTATGCGAAATATTTCTATACTATATATATATATTCAGATATACATACTATGTACGTATGTGTGTACTGTACGCTCAATATTCCCATTGCTTCTTATATGCAAAGCTTTTTGATGTTGCAAATATTTATGGGTGACGGTGATCACATTAGGTGACCTCCAGCTTATTTAACGGTTTTTTTATAAAATCGACCTTATAAAGAATGGGTAAATATATAGTGTCTCCCTCGCTCCTTTGCATACAAAAATATTGTTTGGTGGTAAATTTACCGGTGAGTAAAGCCGAAACTTTGTGAGTAAAAAACTTTATCGTTGGTATTATTTACGGCACCAATCTTCGCTTACGATCTTGCGAAATGCCGGTCGGCCTACTGATAATAAATATTGGAACATTTACATCGGTTGTTATTATTCTAAGGGCATCCGAGGGTTTTGTACATTACGTTGAAAGAGACGTCGGAATTAAACCATGCAAGAAAACGATTTCAAACTTTCTTTTTTTTTCAAGTTTGTAAATTCAATTACAACTCTTGTCTACTTGTCATACTAAAATTTGAAAGAGGAATTTTTAAGGTTCTTTTTTTGAATCACCCTTAAAGACGATTTATTCGATTGGCGTGGTATTTAAATTTATCTGAATCATTGCTGATAGTTTTATACTGAGTAATGTTTTTATATGTTTTACGGGTAACACCGTAATTACTTATTAAAATTTCAGCAGATCAAGACATTTCGGTATCAACAAAAATAATAATAATAATTTTTATATCAAAGTAAAAGTACTTTTAAATTATCGTTACTAAGTAAGTAATCCATGTATCCTACATCTGTATTAGTATAATACCATAAAACGTTTTGGTGCATTGGTGCTTTGTTGAATTTGATCACAATCACCTAATTATAATATGAAGTGGGCATGACCCTTGCTCGTTGTAGGGAAAAATATTCTATATTATTCTCCCAGGGTTACGGAGGTCCGACCTACCTTCAGTAATAAGCAGATTCTGATAAAAATCCTGGTAAATGGCTGGTCTTGTATACTTTATAAGCTATAACTAAAAAGTAACAAAAATAAAACCGAAAAAGAAATAAAAAAATTTAACTCTAAATTTTTGTGATAACAATATGAATTATTGAAGTTACTCGTCTTCAAAATTTTACATTAAATAAGGTCAGTAAAATTTTAGCAAATCCATATTAAACTCGTTCAGAGAATAATGGTTCTCATCTATTAAAGGGTGATTTTTCTAGTCAGAATGAAATATTGGAAGCCTTTTTGAAAGAGTTATTACAAAAGCTAATTTTTTTGATTGACTTATATAATATACTTGTTGAATATTTATTATTTTTGACTTTATTAAAAATCCACTTAACAATGTAACTTAATAATTCAGGGGATTGATGTGTTTAATATAATAGATATTCAAAAGATATTTTAGTCGTCTGTTTGTCGATACAGGTAGTAAAAAAGTCTGAAATGTAAATACAAACAGGTTGGAAATTCCGTTGAAATGTGGAAATTTTCTTAATAAAAATCCCAATTTCCTTTATTTCTTACAATGTAAAAACAAACAAAAAGGCGAGATAAGGGAAACAATCGCTTAATTTTAAGCACCTTAACAGTAATGCGATCAAATAAAATTAGGATAAAAATTAAGCCGCCCTCGGGGACGGTCGTATAATTATACGGATGTCAAGGTTAAACTGTTTTAGACAATTCTAAGTCACGTTTCCATGAATTAATTTCAGTCGACATGGAGCTCTCATCCAGATGGACGTGACGGGAAAACGAATGTTAAATCTCAGAAGATTTGAAAATAAGAATGAAATAAGTAGCTCATGGTTTCGGAATGAAGTCCGTTAATTAAACGCGCAGCCCAGCTGAGTAGTCAAACGTATATGACAAGCAAAATTAAGCTCTATGTAGTAGAAATAAAGTTGATATTCAGTTAAAGTGCATAGCGTAAATTAAAAGTTAAAATAATATTGCATCATATTTTCCTTTATTTCCCGTGAGATGCATACCTACTTTCTATTTCAGTAAATTAATTAACTTTTTAACGCACGTGTTGCGTCATTCGTCACTTAATTGAAATAACGAGTTTTCGCTTCAATTGCGTTGTTTATGGGGAAATAAAAAGTAGGTGACGTTTTTCGCGCTGATCTTATAAAACAAATTAAAAAAGAAACATATAATTTTATGAAAAGATATAAAAAATACGTGTCTGTCAAAAAAATTATTGATATAAAAATTGCAGATCTCACAAAAACGACTATTACAAATTTTCAAGCTAACATCACTACAATATTACTTGTACAATTATCTATTGTGAATCTGTTTGAAATTCTATTTGTTATGTCATGTCTAACATACTGTTACAACCTAGCCGTATCCGCACTAAGCCTAACTGCCCAACTTCGTAGTTTGCTACTAGCGCCATCTAGCGTCAAGTAGCGAACCACCGATAAGCGTTTCTAGAATAGTCATTACTAAGGAACATATTCGAAGAATGTTCGAGACTATTCTACGCGGTTCCACCCCTCGTTTTAACGAGTATAAATAACGCGCAAGCGTGTGACGGAGTCTGAAGCCGAGGCGCGACTTCACTAGGAGGGGACCCTTAAGACGGGCGTCCATTCTGAGCCCCCCGTTGAGGCTCTCCATTTTCACAGCCGGGTCTCAGTACTCGGCCCCTTCACCGGTGACGCTGTCAAGGCCACTAGGACCAACAGCAATAGACAATCCGAAAAGAAAAGCGATGGAGTCAGTTTACCTTTGGAAGCGAAAGTGTGAAGTTAGCGGAAGAAATACGAGCGAAGAAGATTATTACCGGCGACATTGGCGAACATTTTGGACATTGAGTTTTGTGCATTAGTGATTCGGAACTGTGTTGGTATACTTTGTGCACGTGATTAGCGACGCGTAGTTATAGTGTATATTTACGTCCAGTGTGTGTGGAGGGCGTAATAAATCATCGTTCTACATCAATCGGCATTTTATTTACCCACGGCTCTTAACAATATACTGTAAGATGTCACGGATCCCCTTTACTTGAGAATCCGACGAGACTAGTTTTTGAACTATGCCCTGTTATAACAGGGCATTCTATTTCAGTTATAGCTGACAAAATGATGCATAGTTTGATAGCTGTAGTATTCAACATCTAATCCTCAGGCGAGTTTACATATGTATGTTAAATTCTAGACTTTTCTAAGAATTATACGATCGCCAATTAAGATTTGGAACTTATACAATCTTTATATTTTCCTGTTTTAGTTGATCGTCTTCATATGTAAGTAAATTCGCACGCCTGCATATCATCGCTACATATTGTTACAGCACTTGACTACAATAAAAGCTGAAAATAGTGACGTAGCCGAGTAAGTGGCCGATAGACATTACTTTCAAGATTACTATAATATGAAGAAATTATGGCCCTATGTTTTTACATGAACCCGTCGTTTCTATTGCGAATTAGGCAGATTAAAATAAAAAAAATGATTAGAATAATAATGATCTATATTCAATAATTTCTCACAACGAAAATGTATATAGAAAAAATGTTAAATAATTAGACGTAGATTATTAAAGATTTTCAAAAAATCCACAATGTATGTCAGCCACTTACTCAACCAACCACAGACATTTTCGAATGTAACCATTCTCTATCCTCGTTGTTTTCATCAAAACGGGCTGATCGTAATCTTTAGGGCATAATTCAGAACACACACACATTCCCACACTACTAGCAAAAAGGAATGAACCTACTGAGGGTAGGTTAAATTTTATTATGACATTATGTTTCTAGGATATCGTGTGTACAAAGATTTATAATTTAAGTCAATTTGAAACTTAGTTTTAGGATTTTTGATCGAAATAAAAAAAGAAAAAACAAAAAATAGTGATTTGATTAAAAGGAATATTTTTAACACATTTTGACTTTCATTACAATTTCGGAACCCTTCCCAAAATAATTTGTTGGGTTGATATAATTATGTATATGAATGAATTAAGTTTATTTATTTCATAGGCTAAGTCAAACCTTTGATAAAGATATATGTATAATACATACTAGTAGACCATTTTATTTCATTTTAAATAATAGCATTTGATATTTATATGATCTTATGTCAGTTTATACAATTGCAATTGATTAGAAACGTAGAAAAGTCTAAAAATACTGTAAAATAAAATATAGTACTTGTGACGAGAGAAGATAAGTCAAACATCATTGATATATTCGATATTTTAAAAGAAAAAAATATTGCCATTTATAAAAAGAAAATCTGTTTCTCTTTTGTCTTACTTTACTTATATATTATGACATTGTATTATAGTTTTTAATTACGACTATTTAGATGTTTAAAGTTTCTTAGTTGACCAAAACTATCGCCAACGTTCAAATGATCTGTCAAATGTTTTTACCAGTTTTTATTTACTTTTACAAATAATTAAGGTTTTGAAAAAAAAAATCATGACAGGATCTTTCGAAAATTAGCGATAACGTCTAAACATTACAATATAATCGTAATAAAGCGAAACCATTCATTTCATATTTACCAATAGCGGTTAAACTTTTTGTATGTACCCTCGAAAACCGAAGATTCTGGCTGACAAAAAAAAATACATAACATAAGAGGGGGTGTTGTGACAGCTAAATACGACCCACAACACAACGAATATAGAGATTCACCTAAACCGCGTAAAATATAAGGCAATGCACTACGGCTCGATAGAGTCAACCTTGTATTGAACTTACTGCTACAATATTCTCAACCGGAGCACATCTCCGAGTGCTCGTCCCACGCCGCCACCTGGAAATAAAATTAACTGTTATAACATAGTAAATAAATTACGTATATGAGATTCAGGTGGTTAAAATTTAAAAAATGTGTACGATAGAGGGAGGGGTGGAAGCAAATCTAGAAACTAGATAATAGCTGTGATAAATTCGGATATTCGATTATTTCCTATAAGACCACCCACGCACACAAGGCATGGGCCTGTCACGCGTGGAGAGCTGAGAGATAGGTCTTGGTTCAGGAAATGGGGGATATCTTTCGTTTCGGGATTCCACGAACGGACGGGCACCAGCCGCTATAAGACTAAGATACTGAGTCTGCACCGTAGAGTGGCCAGCCGCATAGTACAGGGATATCGCACGAAATCCTTCGAGGCGGCGACCCTTCTGGCATGCTTTTCGCCGTTGGACATCCTGGCAGAGAGAGACGCGAGAGTCTTCGTCAAAGCGGCGGAAGTGCGTCACACGCTGCCAATGCCTACGTAGCGCTCAGGCGGCAAGAACAGCGAAGGGCACTCGCGATGTGGTGCGCCCGTCTCCGTCGAGACCGGTACGCGTAATAACGCGTCGTAAGTGCGATCCTACCGGCCTTCGAGGACTGGATAAGCGATGAATCACCTTCAGACTTACACAGGTGCAAGATCGGACGCGACGGGGCGGACCAAGACACTGTCCAGCACACGCTGGAGGCGTGTCCCACGTCGACCGCGGATAGACAGATTTTGGTCCAGGAAATCGGGCGAAATCTCTCCCTGCGGCAGTCATGTCGGCGATGCTACGCGGGATGCTATGAGGCGTGGGAGGTCGTAGTCAACCCCGTGTCGTCGTGGTCCAGAAGGAGACAAAGAGGCGGGCTCGGGAGAGGGCCGATCCCGCCAGGCAAAGACGATCCGCAGGTCGTCTTCCTGGCCTCAAAGCTCCATTGCCCGGGGCGGAATAAATAGGGCATTCCCTCCGGCCGTGGGTGCATGAGATTGGGGACTCACGCATATGTTTCATACGACCGAGAGGAGGACGGCTTATGGCCCCAGACTCCCGGGGTACGCACTAGCGAGGGGTGTGGGGAGGGCGGAGTAACACTAGCAGTAAGGTTGATACGCGAGCGGTACCGTACTGTACAGTATAGTACAGTACAGTACGGTAACACCAGCAGTAAGAGTCACCTGGCAGTCTCGCGAGCAGTACCACTGGTTGGCGCAGCCGGCGCACACGAACTGCGCGAGGCGCGAGCGGCAGCCCTGGCAGGTGGGCGCGTCGTCGGCGCCCTCGTCGATCACGAGCCGGCCCGAACCGGACGCGCCGGACGCGCCGGATGCGGCGGACGCGCCGGACGCGGCTGACTCCTCGGATGCGCCGCTCTCTTCTTCTTCCTGTAGATAATAACAAACGTTCATAATTTTACCTTTTTTTATTCAACATTCATGCGATAGATTGGCATCAAGTTAAACTACGTATAGATATTATTCCTGTTCTGTAAGACTTCGAAGACATAAAAAAATAACACGAAAAATATGAAAACATTTTTTTAGTAAACTTTTTTGAAGTAAATGCGAACATCTTGTATAGTTTAGTATAGTATTAATGACCGCTACGAACGAAGTGAGAATGTCATACGTTATGCTTATTTAATAACGCGCTGTCGCCCAGAGGCGCGCACGGTAACGTCGGATCATATTTTTCATTCATTTACTTATTTTTTAAGAATTTTCGGGACGTCCTTCCCGTCAATATCAGTTTTTTCAAGTTTCCACTCTGAACCAATTACTACGAGACAAAAATGTAAAAACCCCCATACTTACTCTTGTGACTTAACATAGTATTTAAAAAACCCTTCCCACGTACACAGTATACGTCCCGTAGGTTCATTTTGTTAGAAAATTTACATCATGTTCAAACTAAGTAAAAATTTTAAAACGGTTTAGAGGCTTAATTACTGTTCCTCCTCGTCAATTGTTGCTTTGGATAGGGCCTAGAAATGGTATCTAGTTTATGTAATTTAAAGAAATGCCTCTCAACCAATGTTGTATAGTAACATTCAAATGGGACATCTTTTAGTTAAGGCGTATTAAATAAAGATGAATCAGACCAATATCTCAAGTCAAAGTCAAGCACATTTTCTTTTAATTCAAAATGATGTAATACTAGATTTAAAAAATATATATTTAAAAAAAAAACAATTTTAGTAAAATATATTGAGCGAGACCAAAAATGGCTTACATTTTTATAAATAAAATATAAAATAAATTCCTTACCAGTTGCACCACCTCCGTCTTCTCCGCCGCCGGCTCCGGCTGTGCGGGCTGCACCGGCGTTATCGTGATCTCGCCGCAGTTCTGCGCACACACACACACATACTTAGAAACTAATTCCTGGTAATTTCCTTACGTTATACACACTTTTAAAGAATTGTATTCGGTTTTTATATAATTATGATGGTCGATTAAAATGTTTGTGCATGTTATGTGCACTAACCTTTATGTATTAATATTTTTGTGACTTGAATATTCGTGCTGAGACATGATAAAAACATCTACAATCCCTCGATATGCATATCAATTAAATAATATAAATTGCAAATGTAAAATAATATGAAAATGAAGTGGCATTAAGACTAACGATGAGTATTGCCATTCTCAAAAAAAAGGCGCGATTCAGCCGACACGCTGGCCGAATTATGAAAAAAAAAAAACTTAAAATCTAAATTTTGAATTTGGATCAGAGGCCAATCAGGACACCAATTGTATTGTAATCTCGTACATGAGGTGGTACCTTGGCCTGACCGAAAGTTGGCAACGGCGGTGCGCTCTGTTTCCGTTCCGGCGACGTAAGCAGTTTAGCCAACGTCGGCGAGTAACTCTGAGAGGCGGGGGCCGCCTGCTGGAAGGTTGGCAACACCCATTCAAGCTGATTCAAAACTTTATAATGCGATGCGAGGCCCATGGGGACGGACCTTGACAATTCGGTGATAATCACATGAAATATTCCAAAATTATATTTTCAAAAGTCAAAATGACAGCTACGAAATAAAATGGACAAGTACTATGCAAACATTTTTTATTTATGTCTGTATAAAAAAACTAGCCCATCCCCATTGCAAGCAAAAGGCTTTTAAATGGCAATACTTGAGTGCACATAATTCAACAGAAACAATTTGCGATATGGCTCTGACAGACAAGCTATGGATGACGGAACCCAAATTAAAATGTTGCCAGAAGCGAATATGATGTTATATGAAGGACATACCTTCGTCAAGATGCCGTGGAGTAAGGAGTTCTGTTGTGACTGTGTGGTTTCCTGGCTGGTAGTGACGGGGAGAAGAGATATTTCTGGGTATGGAGGTGGTGGTGGCAGTCTTGGACTGGAGGCAGCCATTCTCTCCGCTTGCTTGGCAGACATGGCCTCTTCGTTCCTCTCCTGTCGTCTCCGAGTCTGGTCTGGTCTGATGTGGTGCTCCGGTCTGTGGTCTGGTCTGTTGGTCATGGTCTCGACGGGTCTGGTCGGCATGAGGTTGTTCTGCTGCATGTTCGCCAGTTGAACTAGCACGTCTTTGAAGGAGAGGCCGTTTGGAAGACTACCCGCTTGTATTTGCTGTAGACGCTCCAACATTGCTTTCTGATTCTGTAATATATTAATAATATATTATGAAATGACGAAAAATGCTCGTTCTACTGTAGGGTTGACTGAAAAACTTTGTTAATTATCCATAAGTATTGCATATTCGTATAAACACAAGGTCAAGAACTTCCCAAATTCTTTCGATCGGCTAATACAAATACGTATTTGACATAAAGTGCCATTAGGATCAACAAATAAATTGTTCTAATCTACATCAATAAATAAAAGTGTCTGTTTGTAACAACAGAATAACAACTTATCGCTAAATGCATATAAACATAACACGATACTACGAGGGGCGTTCAAAAATATTTTTTGATCGCCCTTTAGGGGCCGTCCGTTAATCACGTGAGATCGTTTTTCTCAGTTTTTGACTCCCCCCTCCCCCTCGTGATATTTGGTGAGGTTTGGGACCACGACTCCCCACCCTCCCTGGATCACGTGTATTTTTTGGAAGAACGTTTTTGGAAGGAACCGAAATTTGGCACGATTTGAACAAACAAAACTCGAAAATTTGAACGATTTTCAAGCCGTTCAAAATTTTGGTTCAGAAATAGCGCTTTTTGAGTAAAAATAAATAAAATTAATACACGTGATTTCTAAAAAGCCCCCGCCCCCCCCCCCTTGCGATGATTCGCTATTTTTCGGTCCCCCCCCTCTTTGAGTCTCACGTAATTGATGAACGGCCCCTTATACCAAAACACCAAT
>DVXP01003146.1:0-11693 GCA_018235645.1 Junonia grisea
CCATTCTAATCGAACCAATAGAGGGCCTCGCAAAATGTACTTCGCCCACACTAAATTTTGATCTTGCGCCGCCACTGAGTGGATAGTTTAACGCTAGAATTAATTTTGTACTAGGAGTACTGCTTGTAATTGGCAAGAAGTGTTTTTAGTACTTTTGGTATTTAAAATTTTTAATGAGCGGATCCTACGATTTTGCTAAGTGTGAGAGCGCCACTCCCTCTCCCTTTTTGCGTCTTCCGCTAATGGTACCGCTAAGCATTAAGCCCACCCTTAGTGCATTATTAATTTAATATATTTGTGCGATAAAGAATTAAATAAATAAATACGCCTATTAGCGGGATCCTTGTGATCCTTATCCTTTTGTCAAGTGCTGCCTCTCAAGCTACATGTCTCAGATGGTGGTGGGATCAGCTTTTCTTTTTTTATTCTCTATTAAACTCTATCTTTAACGTCGTCGTCGGACAGCTGGCACTTCTTCACGTCCATTAACACTACATCATTCCACATTGTTTTGGGTCTGCCTAAGGATATCTGACCAGGGAGTATGTAGTGCCTATTTACCTAACCTATATTATTACATACATTAATGAGTAAAATTATGTTCATCAATCAATTTTAATGTTGTTAGTATTAAATTATTATACAAAGTATTATATGAATGATTCATCTCCCTCCGCGAGACAAAGGTTCCCATTCAATTAACAATACCATACTGCGGTTATACCGTAATTATAATGTTAATTAATTATTATCGGATATGTTCATTATCTATACAACAACATAAACCTTACTTACATACCTATCACCTACATGATAATTATTTTAGGCATCCAATTACTTAATACTTATATTACTTGTGACCTTGTTATTTGTGACATTATAAGAAACTACACTGGGGTAACCAGAATGTACAGATATATTAATGCTACGAGGTGACAAATTTGTAAAAGTTCCGAAAAAAAGAAGCTATGCGTTTTCTACCAACAAATAACTGTTTTGAGATATATGTATGCAAATTGGCCTTATTAAATATTATTAACTATTATTATATTTAAACATGTAAATTAAAGATACTATAATGAAACTTTGGTTGACATGACAACGTCTGTCTGTCCACTAGTGCATTTATAAAAACAGTTATAACAGAAGGTTAAAAATGTTTTGTATTAAATATAAAATAACTATCAAATGGAACATTAATTTAGAACGTCGCAGAAACTCGAAGACATTTCCAATTTCCAGTTATATTCCCTAAACATTTTAATCAGATTCTGGAAAATAGCTATGTTGAAACGAGAAACGAAAAAAAATATGTTCTACACATTCTGTCATCAGTCTTCGTCAATCTTGCTTACTTTTTGTATCCTTCACACTTTATATGCATGTTTTTTCCACGCTACTAGATAAGGGATGTGTTCTGAAATAATCCGCCATATCGGTCAGAGATAATGACATCATGACAATCCGATTTGGGTCAATGTAAGATGTTGTGAGAGTGACCTGTTTACTGAATTGTGTTTCAGAGCGTATTTGTATTTCGTTATTCGAATAAAACAGGGTGCTAATATTGTTAAATTATGACATTTTGAGTTGATCTGATTGAATGCCTTTGTTTTGAAATGTTATTCTTTGTATCACGTACAAATAATCGATTGTGAGATTTGGCTGATATTTTTGCTTTGGTTTGTGTGAAAGATTAGTGTTTAAGGCTAATTTTATTCGATAATTTTAAATGTGTACCCCTAAAATAGTGTACCCTAAGATAGTAGCAAAATTTCTTCGTATAATTAAAATCATTACCTGAAGAATCTAACCCTTCTGTCACCGCGTTACTTAACTGATGCGAGGAAAGCCGCAAGAAGTCATTAGCGTAATGGCGACGCTAGTCAGGTGAATAATTAGTCAAGCCTTTGAGTTACCGGTATGGTCTTAATGGATTATATAGTTCTGGCCGCTTTGTCTTGTCGATTCTAGCGAGCGGCAAAAACCGGTTAGAACTGGATTCCGATACCGGTTTATACTGGATTTAATCGGTTGTTTCAAGTATATGAATATATTGCAATAGCCGCTTATGAATATTATAATGGGTATTATATTTAAGGCTTTTGCTACATTAATTAATTTATCTATTAAATTCATGTCTAATGTTGTAATTCAGCTAATTTCGGTATCGATGAATTAATTTTGAGGGAATTTTCTTTGGCATAAATATGATATTATAAGTATTAAAAAAACACCTATTTTTATTTTAGAAAGGAATTAAGAGTTCCATCCCAAAAAAATTAAAATCAGCTGTAGATGTCGGGAAAAAGCTTTTATACTCGTATACATCTTTAGTCATTTGTATATTGTTACTAAAGGTTACTTGTGTCAATGGGTGATTGATGGCTTTCACTCCGTTTCCTGCAAGTAATGCCCTGGCGATATATTGCATAACATTCCAATTTCCATTACTTTGGCTTTAGATGTCTTCGCGCTTTAACGTTATTTTTTCTATGTCAATAGCAGGCTATTGAGTAGAGGTGATGTAATTACGTCACAAAATTTAAAAGGAATATTGAAGAAAGTTAGAAGAGAAGAAATGGGAAGGAAAGACTCCTGGCTCTCTTCATCATCGGACACAGCTATATTAATCCCGCTGACTTTTTGTTAGAGTGTGATACTGCCCCGATTATGTCAGCATATATAGGCTGCACTCAGTGTGGTACAGCAAGGCTTTAAACAGTGAAAACGTTTTAGATATTTTTACTCACCCTTCTAGCAGAATATAAAAATAAATTGTATGTAAAACACTAAACACTAAATTGTTTTTAGGTGCAAATATCAAATTCCCTGCATTCTCTACTCAGTGTTTGGAACCGATTAAAAATCACTTATCCTAAGACACTAATTTGTAAGTTAACGATTTAAAATAAATAAGTCCAATGCAATAAAGATAATTTTAGTTTGAATTTGAGTTTGAGTAACCAATTAATCTATTAACACTCGAAATTGGTTTAACCTAAACACTTTATAGCAAATCTAATATTCCCGGCTTGATCGAATAAATATCAAACACGCCATCGAAAGTCCGTGCCGATAGATGTAGTGTTGATATTAAAGGGTTTGATATCTTTAGTGTAATAATGGATATTAAGTGCCCATTGATTTATTTAATAAATTCATTAATGTTCAATTTGATGTTGAATTTTAAGGTTTAGATTTGTGAGGAGCACGTTTGATTTGATAGCACCAGCAGCAGCAGTTTGATTTAACAATTGTATGAAGCACCTTATCGTTATAATCATCATCTTTCTTTAATTATATATGTTTAAGTAAGGTTTTAAATACTTGATTTTGCATGTAAAGAAAAGATCACAAATGTTTCTATCAAAGTAATATTCCTTTTAAGTCTAGTTCACGGTTCCAGGTGTGTCATGATGAGTCTGTACATCATGATAAATACTTTTTATATCATATATTTTATAATCTAGATAAGTGCTAAGCATATCATTAATTTTCAACTTTTCATTTTACATAGAAAAGATAAAACATCGCACGAAAAGGGTTAAGGTTGTTTCGAAGATTCAGTAGCACCCCACATTTGCGTATTCAATGTAGTACTTTGAATACATAAATAATAATGATTGATAGAAAATATCGAATGTGTTATAAATGTAAATATATATTTTCTTGAACATATTTGATCTAGCCCGATATATAGGTGCCTGAGGTTCTTGACCTTTGAGCAAGTGGGCCCTTTGAAGTGCAGAGTTCACTCGTTGGATAAGGAGTGGGTTAAATCCAATATCCGTTCGTCTATCGTATTTCTTGTACAATATTCGTACTGTATTTTCGGTAGTGTATTGGTGTCTGCCTGTGACTTTACCCGCATGGGTTAATACTTTGTATTGTATTGCAAGAACTTAATTTATTGTATCCCATACGGCTATAACAACTGCTGGTTGTCTTAGATACGTTAAATGGATACTTGTTTAATATTTCAGAATTTCTTAGAAAAATTAAACACTTTAACAAGTATCAGTGTAAATGGAAATTCAGTGGCTCAAACGCAGTCAAACGCCGATATCATATTATTCGACATCGATGTCGACATAATTGTTTTGTTTTTCTTGTAAAATATTTCCAAAATTATTTTAATTAGTAAAATTAATACTGCCTTTTACACACGGTTTTCATCCTCACATCATAAATACGAACTTATTATTTTTATAAATTCAATTATTTTTTGTATTTCGTTACAAACAAAGACATAAAAAAATATGCGTGGCTAAAATATGAATTTATAAAGAACAAGATTAAAGACGAACAAAGGCATAGTACAGCGAGCCTTGTTAAAAACGTAACGTAAAACTTAATGTAAAATATAACGTTTACTTAGAAAAAGTGTGTGATATTGTATGTAGCTAGTACTGATGCCGATTTGGTCGTTGAGTACCAGGCAACATCATCTTAAGAAATCATTGCATTATGAAGCCTGTATCCATCTC
Organism: Junonia grisea; assembly: GCA_018235645.1. Taxonomy (NCBI): domain Eukaryota; kingdom Metazoa; phylum Arthropoda; class Insecta; order Lepidoptera; family Nymphalidae; genus Junonia; species Junonia grisea. The sequence goes on from DVXP01003146.1 coordinate 4,491, forward strand.
TTCGATCGAATGCATGAAATAAGCAAATTGAATAAAGTATTGTTACGGACTCTTAACAGAGTAAGTAGTGTTCTAAAGTGAAACAATCTGGCAAATTGTAAGCCGCAAAAACTTCACCTAGATAAAATGGAAATAGCATTTTAGCGGTCTAAATAAAAGTTTAACAGAAAGTTTCTGCTACAACATTGTTAATTGCGGTTTACGATTTGGGATCCAATTGTCAGATGCGGTGGATTGCGGAGTTGCGGTGCTGATTTAATTGTTCCAATTTAAACTATTCAATTAAGACGTGCATTCTCCCGCACAATAAAAAGAGAATCGTCTTTTTAGGCTTATCATTTTTATTTTACTTAGGAGTTAGGAAGGTTACGTTGCTACCACTCAGTCATTATCATCATCTTTAACTCTACAGCCTCCTTTGGGCCTTGGCTTGATCAAGTAAGTCTTCCCAGATATTTTTATTGAGAGCTTATGTTTTCCAGTCAAAAATTCCCGTAGTTCTTGCGTCCTTATTAACAGCATCTTGCCATCTAAGCCTAGGTCTTCCTGGGTTTCCATGACCCACAGGTTGACTTTCTGCAAAAAAACTTTTTTTTTTTTGTTGACGCAGGGGAAATCTTCATAGACACCCTCGGGTTATGTGAGATTGCACTCTCACTCATTAATCCAAGAAATTCAACGAAAACTTGCAGAAAGCCTACGAGTCAGTTGTTATATTTACAGTTCCACTTAAACTAAAGTAGCTGCAACAACAATATGACATGCATCTCATACAACAATATGCTCAGTCACAACAGGCGTCATATGGACAATTTTAAATAAAAATTCAAGAAAAGCCCGACTTGAGAAACTTCAACGGCGTTGCTTTTCAAAGGTTACTTTTGAATTGTTGTTATTGTATTTGATCTACCCGATTATTTATTAAGTATAAGTATTTGATATACCCGATTTCAAACTTGAAAATGTACGTTTTAGATTTCTTTAGACTTTGATTTTTTACGAGATGCTAATTATTTATTTATTTATTACTTGCTGTTATCCGCGGCGTGGTTCGCGCTTGACAAAGAGATTTAATATTTCTGCGGAACCGTAATACCATCTCTAAAAAAAGAATAGTCTATTTCACTCGCCACTGCAAGTTATGTTAAAAAAGGAATACGAAAATAAAAAAAAACCTTGTGGTGTTATAGCGCTTAAAATAGGTGTATTGTAATATCACATTAGCGAGTACGTGCATGAGTTGCGGTTAAACTAACTTCTATAATTACCTCCGTCTTATTTTTCATGTATGTAAGTTACGTAAATGTAAAATCGTGTGACGCGAATCGTTAATGTAAATATCTAGAAGCGTAGCAACGGGTTGTTACGAGCGTTGAAAAAATGACGCGAACAATGAGTCAAATGTTTTATTATTATTCCCTTGTGAACCCTTTAACAGTAGATTAAAGACATCAAAGTGTACTAAGTACTTGAAATCACGATAGGCAATCGACGGGAACAGATCCAATTTCCGCAATTTTACTTTTTCCAAACTGATTTCGATAGAACTATTGTTGTAATAAAAATACGATCCTTTTTCTGATAATCTTCGAAGATCGCAATTTTCGATTAACTTCTTAACCCTCGACAAAAAAGGGGATGTTGTAAATTTTAAGCCTTTTTATGGCATCGTAACTCGTAATAGCGTGGATTGATTTCAATACCCTTTTTCCATTTGAAGACTTATTTTATTGAGTTGATTTTTGGGTTTTTGATGTGTATAACGATGATTTGTATGGCCATGCATTATATATGCGTATAATATTCAACGTGTTACTGAACTTCGCAGCATGCGACACTGAAACGCATCGCAGCACAAAACACTGCACCGCACCGCACCGCAACGTTCTATTCCAAAAACCACAATGTATAACACAGACAATGCGTCGATGTATGAGAAATTTTAATGTACCTACGGTACAAAAAATACTAATGACTGTTTTTCACTTTGAATTTTCCTGTTAAAGATTTATGTCTCTCTTGTTTCAAATAAAAACATTCTTCCAGAAATTCCCCAACTGTACTTTAATATAGTCCCAATGGAAGGAAAAAAATGAAAGAGAAATCGTATTATTAGGACGTCCTGTTCGTTTCAATGAATGAATTACGTTGGCGAAGAACTGACGTTAGACAGATAAAAAATTGTGCCCATTTATTGTCTCGTTTCACTTTTTAATTTTTTTTAAATTTTCTGCCTTCAATACCTTTTTATGCTCATGCTTTATGAGTGCTGTTCGGAAAAATACATCATCTATTACAGGTTTTATTGTAATGGTAATAAAAGCACGAGGAAAGGCTTATATTTGAAGCTATTGTTAACTAGAAGGTACATAAGTATCAATGAAAATAATTTTCTTCCTTCACAATTACTAAGTCGTCATAGACGCAGGCAAAAGCTTGTATTGATTTAAACCTGAAAAGTTTGTCTGTTCGAGCGCGATAATCTAAAACTAAGTACGTAATATCATAATTATATCAGTGACCTATAAAAGCCAACAACCATAAATCTGGCTAAAAAGGCAACATACAACTAGTATCATGTAAATGTAATACTTTAATATTGTAGATTGTGTAGACGTTTAGACAAAGGGCGATCTTTATACTGAGGATTTTATAGGGGTTTTATGGTCTCCATAGACCGCCCGTGCCTTTTTAGGTTATTTCCTTTGTTTTTCTTCTAGTTTTTTATACTCGTCCCGTAAAAATCGTTCCTTGTCCTTAATATTCTTGAAATTACTTTACTTGTCTGTATATAAAAGAGATTTATCAAGATATAGTGACTAAGCACGATCTTTTGTGACTCGTAAGGCCTAGAAATTTGAAATTTTGTATCTATATTCTTTTTTAGGTAGAGGTTAACTAAGAACGTTTTTTTTTCCGTCTTCTAAGGGAAAAAAGGTTAAATACTAAATAGGAACTGGAATTGAAGAAAATTGTGAGGGGTGAGCATATATACGTACAGTCGGACATATATACATACAATTATTCCATTGTGTTTATGAATCATTAGAAGCTTGAAAGCGCATCCACTTATAATGACGCCTCGAGAAAAAGAATGAGAATTATTAAAAGTCTTTAAAAGCTTGTTTTGAAATAGAATTTTTACTAAACATACTAGTGATTCAAATGGTACATAAAACATTCATTGTTAATGAAGATGTTTTATTTTTTAATTAATTTTGTCAGTGAATTTGAAGTCAGTTATTAATCACTTCATACTTTAAATATATGACATAAGCATGAATGACAACAAATAATATTTCCTATACGTATGTTGTATAAACATAATACTACTAGAAGATTAAAGTTTATAGAAGGGCGATATTCCTTTAAAATATTAATGAAATCTTTTGAAAGTGTTTAATCGAGTTTGCAGCTAATCCCGGCGTAATCACCCAATTCAATTCCCTTTAAAGTGCGGAATGACCGACTTAAGATTATAAGGGCAATTGTGCTTAAGATTTTGTTATTTTGTCATAATAGTCTTGAGCAAATTTAACGCTCATTCCTGAAAATAGACTTTCATCTTTATTTTTATGTATATGATATGTTCTTTATCAAACGGAACTGCGTGCGGTACCTAGTAATGAAGTAATCTTCTTCCTAGCATTTTTCCCGGACTTAACCAGGGTCTGCTTTATTCTAGCCTAAGTTTTGATAGGTTACTGATTTTTAAGCAGAGCGATTGCCGTCTGACCTCCGCAACCCAGAGGGCCACAAACACGACGCAAGCGTCATTTTACGCAGGTTTTCTGTGAGGCAGTGGTATCACTCCGGTCGACCCGGTCCATTCGTGCAAATGCATGGCTCTCCCACGGTAAAAAAGTGTCTCTTCCAGAATCAGTTGCAAGATAGTGTGTAACGTAAAGTGACAGGGCGTTAGGTGCGACACGGAAAGTTTCGATACGGGAGCTGTAATAACTTATCCAATACACTGCCACAAACGAAACTAACGTATTTGTACCATCTTTCTTCGGAACTGTTTGTTTGAAATAAAGTTCCACACTTTTGTTTCAGAATTTATGATTAATGATTATTATCGGTGGCCGTTGAGTAAAGAAAATAACTGTTTAATTGTTTATAATTAATATCTGAGAGGTTAATTACGCAAATATTCGCAATCGTATTTTTGTTGTATATAAATCAATACGTCAAAAAATGGCACTTAGACCAAATAGCCTTTCAACCGTCGATATATTTAAATGGAATATTATAACTATAATCATATTGAAATAAAACTAGTTTGAATGGATTTAAATCGCGTATATTGATAATTCTTATAATCCCGACGTTTCGAGCACTTTACAGCGTTCGTGGTCACGGGTAGACTAAGATGACATTCGTCTATTTGAGGTATTAAAGAAACATTATTTACAACTAACGCCAACGATTCCTAATTTTAGTTGATAATAGTCCAAATACTTTTAAACTTGCTTGGGATAGAATTAGCTAATTATCTTAAACATAGAAGTAAAAAATTGTCAATGCGCAAGTAACTATGTGAACTAAATTGAACTCCACTGAATAGGTCATAGAATGTATTGACAAATCTGATTCCTCTATTCAGTAATATAGATTTATCAGAGATTAATAGAGGCAGAAAGAGATTACTACCTAACGAGGAAGGACCGGCTGACTGGGCAGCTAAGTGCCCTCCACGCCCCTCACTAGTGTTGACTGAGCTCTTCACTCATACCTACTTACGTATATGACTTACTCATCAGTGTAAGGGATGTATCATAAATATAATGTAGGGGACATTATTCATAGGACACATTTGTGTGATCGAAATATTAACGCTTTTTGATTTATATTCTTAAAATGGCAAAATTGTCACATTCAAAATTGTAATCAAATCGTCCGAAGTCATTAAATTTCACACTATCGAAGTATTTAATTAATAATATTCAGAGAGTAAATGTCCGAGTTGTAAAAAAACATAATTTTAAATTTCATTTAGGTATCTACAGGATGACAAATGTATGAAAAAACAATTCGTGTCTCAATGATCCCAAGAAATATCAACGAAACGAATTTCTAAAAATGTACTGTCTTGGAAATAAGACTCAACAGACGTACTTTAGGAACGATACTTGTATGTACCAACTGATTCAATTATCTAGTAAATGGCAATTATTAAGTCGATGTTGTCTTTAAACTGAACACGTTAACATAACTAACACATAAGGGAGCTGTAACGGACTTGTGTTAACACTTGCGCGATACTCGCCACTAATTCCTAACGTGTGTGCCCAAACTTGGTAACCTAATCTTTGTAAATAGTTTAGCGAGTTCCACTAACAACGGTATCGATTTTATCACTGGTCTAAACATTCGGTAATGTTGTTAAATGTTATTGAAAATTATAGTTGTGAAATAAGCTTCACTACCAGTTTCATTACGAGCTGCAGATTACTCAAATGTCTTTCGTTTTAAAACTTCGCATATTTAAATAAAGAAGGTTTTAGTTCAGTGTTTTTGACACACTTTTCACACATTTCGCAGTTCTTCACAATGTGTTCTAAAGCTGATAATCCACCTCAAACGACACGTTGAAACATTTCCAAGGACTCATATAACTAACATTTTGCTAGGTATTCTATTGCAAATCAAAACTCAAACTGAGAAAATCAAATTTTAGTTTCGTTTCTTTTTCCCTTCACCTCCTCATAGTGCTAATAGTTTCCATCCCGATCACAGGAGCCGGTTGATTCATAATCGGCGACTAACGAAGCGCTCATCGGCGACAACGCGGCCAGTCATTCGATATCGTTCAATGCCCAGTGATTTAATATCGCATGAATCACGATCCAGCCGCCATTCGCGCAATAAACAACGCGGTGCTGCGGATTTGGAATTTGTTGGGCGTCACTTGCCTCAATGATATTTTATGATTGAGCCGTTCATGAGCGCACCGCGGCGTGCTTGACATGTTTATGCGTCGCGATATTGCCAATGTCCCGATCGAAAATATTGTTTTATTGCCGCTATATCATGACGTTAATCATTTACGCCGTTTCGATTTTAAATTAGCGTGCGGAAATCAGGTCGGCTCCCCCGATGAAAACATTGCCTAATAAATAATCGTGATAGTTAATAATCGGGGATGTAATTTAATGGGTGTAATTGTATCGTTTTCCTGTTATTTGCTATGATAAGCTTATTAATATTCTGGTTCGGATACATTTAATATGTAGCATTTGTTTTTGCCATTCAAAACTACGTACCTACGCTTTTGAGCGTAATAAATAAAGTACAAGGACAAGAAAACTTGAATAATTTCAGACAATTTTTGATAAAATATTTCGAGACCTAGTAACCCAATTGTTTAAGTCTTCTTTTATCTTCTTATTTGACACAAAACAGTTTCCACATTTAACTTTTAACCGCGCAGTGCCGGCAGCTCGTTTGAAAATGTACACTGAATTTTTTTACGCCTATGGGCTTAAACAGAATATCGTAATGAGGGTGTTTTGAAGTTTTTATAAACATTTTTTTCCTTATGTCGAGCCAATTTTTTCTTCATTTCGGATAATTGTATTTTTGTGTTATTTTTGTCTGTATGTTTTTAAATTCGCAGGTGCGTCGCAATATTATATTGCAAAATTATTCCCTTATCCAACCGAATGTCTTTGACATTTTGTCTACTTTTCTCGAAATAAAATATTTTTATTAATAATCTAATTTTTGGAGTCATGTTATTCACGCTAAGAGCAATTAAATCAAAATAATATTTTACCTACCTCGGGTTCCTCTTTATAAAGATTTTCTTCGTTATATTATAATTTTAAACACGCCAAGGACTACGTTAGTGAAGTTTTCAAGTAAAATTACAAACTTGTTGGTTTTTTCCAAGTAGCTATTAAAACCGACCATCGCATCCTTATAGGATAAAATGTAGACTTTTTGCAAAAGTTTCTTACTCGCAAAGTTTAGAATTATTTATTTATCCATATCAGAGGACTAAGTTGAATTTATTATTTTTTTTTTTTATGGAATAGGGCGGCATATGAGCTGAGAGATCACCTGATGGAAAGTGAATGCTGCCGCCCATGGACATTTGTAGCACCAAAAGAGCTACAAAATACGTTGCCGGCCTTTTAGGGGGTATGGAGGAGGAATGGATGGGGAATTAATGGGGAAGGGGTGGGGAATTGGGCCTCC
>DVXP01003147.1:0-11693 GCA_018235645.1 Junonia grisea
AGGGGTGGGGAATTGGGCCTCCGGTACCCTCACTCACGCGGCGAAACACGACGCAAGCGTTATTTTACGCCGGTTTTCTCTGAGGCCGTGGTATCACTCCGGTCGAGCCGGCCCATTCGCGCGAATGCATGGCTCTCCCACGGTAAATCCCGCTTGTCTCATTTTTGAGATATAAAATATTCTTTTATTTAATTTGGCTTCTACCTCTACGTCTGCATAATTTCATGAGAAATCAGTTCAGTAGTTGTGGCGTGGAAGCAGTACAAAAAAAAAACAACTCTTACTTTCGCCTTAATAATATTATCATTAATATATTTCCGGTTTAATGCGCCAAATTTTCTACTCAGGAAGACCCTAATCACCTAGCGAAATATGAAATATACTTTACGATTTTTTTATACGTACCAAATAAAAATTCACATAAAATAATAGGGTCATGTTTGAGGAGTTCGACGAGGTATACAGTGAAACCGCCAAGTCAAAAAACTCGTTAAAAATATCATTAAAAATTACGCTAAATTTAGATTTCGTCTGGAAATTCTGTTATCTCTTTAAACTTATTACACATAAATCTAGAAACGAAATTACTAGGTGAAACTTTTCACCGGATTAACCCTTCAAAACCGACAGTGGGTAATAAAGACCGAGGGAGACACAGCTCGAACATTAAATTGAGACATTTAACATTGAGCGCTTTTGTGCTAATGGTTAACTGGGATCAGAATGACACCGTGGCTAAATTGGCCTTTAAACACGGTGTTTTATTCTTGTTACGAGTTAATGGCACTTGAGTTAAGCGTTAGATTTTTTCCTGGCTTACTTTTTATTTTTCAAGGTTTTCTTCTGTGTGTTAATTGTATTATCTTAGAAATAGAAATAAGTAACAAATACTTGCTAATGCTGTACGTATTTGAATAGAAAATTAATTATGAAATACACTATTTTAAAATGAAGATTATACCTATTACCTTGTCCTGTATTCATCTTGGTTAATTTTTATATTTTGATCATTATTTTAATCCATATAAATAATATATAATTCTGCAAAATACATAATGACTTTTAAAGTGAATAAAATCTGCTAGCAAGCTTATTAAGCAAAAAAAACATCACACACAATTCTTAAGAACTTGGCGAAAAATGGAATTAATTACGTTACAGCTATCAATATGCTCTCTTAAAGAATATAGTTGGCAGAAATATCGAAGAATCTTGGCAGCGAGAAAAATTGTAAAAAAATCAACAAAAAAACAGTTCATAAATCATCTCGGGGCAGACGGACCGCTGAGGGAGTCTGAATACGAAATGAGATAACATTCATTTGGGGGTTACCGTTTTTTATATTGTTTTGTATGGATTTCGGAGTTTCACTTCGGTGTCATGATTCGATGTGTATTATGGAAATAGTTTTTGATATTTGTATATTATTTGAAGAATATAAATTATAATTAGTACGTGCAAGTTTATAAAAAACAATACAATGTTTTTTTATCATCTTGATGTTTCGAACACTTTATAGTAGACGTGGTCACGGCTAGACTGAAGATGGAAGTTCAGAAACATAGCAATGTGTAGTAAATTTAAAATAAATACACTTAATTGCAAATATGACATACTAGCATACCGACTGGCTTCGCACGGGTATGATGAATAATTGAAAATTAAACATAGCCTTTGTTCATCGGGGACAATATAGCTTCCCACCAGTGAAAGAATTTTTCAAATCAGTCAAATCACCTCTTTATCATATTATTAGGTATAGATACGTAAATAATTGCTAAGTAAAAAATTGAATTACATCCTCAATTAATACAGAAATTGGCGACCTATATTGAACTTGGCTCGCATTTTGCATATATGTATTTGATGAAATATTATTTATTAGCAGTTCTTAGCGACTCGCTAACATATATTTCACAAATAAACGTATTAACCGCTTACATGAGAGAATTTCGTAAAAACTCATTAGGTCCGTATAATGCAGAAGGAATATATGATATATAGGTATGTACAATGTATACCCTGCCAAACAAATCTCCAGAAGTTATTATTCCAAAGATAACTCACTATATAATACATAGTAGAATTTTTCATATTTTCGCCAATAGAAAGATAAGTTAATTTTATTCCTCCCGTTATTAAGACAATACGCAATAACAAACAAAACATCACCTTATTTCAGATTTATTAACGGAAAAAAGGAAAAATATTAAAGTGTACCGCTACAATGGAGTACTTATTCACGCGACGTTTCCTGCGGGTCCTCTGCCATTGTTTTTTTTTTAACTTTTTCTCTTCATTTATTTCGTTTTCAACGGGCAGGATTTCTTGAACCCATATTTCACGCTCATATTGTCTACGATTTTCATCTAAAGAATCTTATTTTTCGTTTCCATACCTTTGTTCGGGGGACTGAATTAAAAGTTTGTAATATTTTCTGTGGTAACAACTTTTTTTCTAGTTAGTCGTATTTTAACAATACTGTTGTATATTAACAAGACTAAGTTAGTTAAAGTAATATCTGAATAATTTGCAATATGCGGTACCTTTTACATATTTACCAATCGATGGCTGTAATAAAATTATACAGGGTCAATGCGGATCATGTGTACTAATTGGAACTACCTATATTATTCCTATTCAGAAACACTTCGAACCAGTAAAAAAATTAATACAACGAAAAATACGAAAAAACGTTTTTCGAACAAATTAAATAGCTTAATATTCGAAATAAAATGCAAACAGCCTGTAAATCATCTTTATAGTCAAATCAGCTGTCATCTAGTAACGTACGTTCTGTTACAATTTATCATGAAGGCATCTGACATTTTTATCCAATATGCCATAAGTCATAAAAACTGACCATGAAGAACCAACACCGAATCAAGACATACAAAACTGACAAGCGTCACCAGCTTTTTACCCTAATACCCTCACATATGTCTAAGTGGGTAGTCGTAATTAAAAACCGGGGCACTCGACTTGGGGTAACTTAATGCAATTATAGTTGAATTTTTCGCGACATATGGCCTTCGAAACGTTTACTAGACTGGGGTGGATGCGGTTTTTGTAAAGGGTATCGATTTGTTAAAAAGATATACGATTGTATTTTGAGATGACTGTAGGTGAGGGTTGGTTGAATTTTTAGTTAAATACTTCAAAATGCGCCGACAGAACCTAAAGAACAAGCAGAATAAGCAATTGAAAATGACAAAATTGATTCGAAGACTGAAAATAAATATGTAACAAATTATTTTCCTGGTTTTTTGCTCAACGGCTAGAGCACCTACCCCGGCAAGGCAGAAGGTGCGGGTTTCGTATCCAGCTGTGTCGCGAATTTTTGATTTGATGTTAAAGTTTAATTTTTTTTTACAAATCATATAAGTAGTTTTCAGACTAAAATTCGAGATTGCTGCACTATTACAAAACAATCACGGGCACTTGCTGTCACAAAAACGGGTTTAAACACTGCATGCCTTTAGTTTACTACTACTGTTAAAGCACTCCTCAAATTCTCTATATCTTTTTCTTATATTTAAATTATTTTTCCACTTTTGCCAATATAGCCATCTCAATCTAATGTTTTTCACTTCGACACATGTCTATTCAGTCAAACCACAAAAAATACAAAGACATTTAAGTGATAGGGTATACGATGAACATTTACTCGCCATATGTACTCCTGGGCTTAGGTTTACCCAGGGGAAGAATCCCTAATGAATACGATGGGGTAATAGGGCGTTTGTAATTGCTGCCTCTGGTAGAAAAGTAAGAGAGACTCGAAGATATACATATTGTATGAATTGTCAACCGACTTCAATAAAAAGGAATTTCAATTTAATTTTATTAATTTGTAATAGGTAAAAAAAATATCGTATTAATACATTCAAATTGGTTACTTATTTAGCCGCTCCGACATCGCAAGGGTTAAATTAAGGTTTTTGAATATATATTTTATTTAATTTAAAGTCATTTTTAAACAGCATGACTATACCCAGACAGGTGTATCTTGAGATTTAAATAGTAAAGTATACTTACAAAATTCTATCGCTTTATGTTTTTAATCGATTAAAATAAAGCACCAAAGTCTGGATTAGACATGAATAAGGCCTCTAAGGATAAGGATTCTTTCCTGTCCCGACCTTCGTACACAACGTCAATTAGATGAACGTTTACAGTATTGGGTACTAATCTTATAAATAACTAAAAGTCTAAAATAGCCGAGGTCACTTTATAAATAAGGTCATTTAAATTTGCGCAAATAACCAAAAAGTTCTTTGATATGCTATTAATTGTGAATGTGCATAAGTTCAACAAATAACGATTTGTAGTAAACTTCGAGAGGCAGTAAACATTTGCACAAAGCTGCGCAATAATGTGTATTGTATTATTGTACAAAGGGCTGTACAGGGAACGAATCGTTTTGATACTTTTAACAATTGAGGTACTTCAATTATACAGTGATTATAAAAAAATATATATACCAGTACGTTTATTGTTTGTATGTTATACATTATTAAGTCGTAAATCAAGATTAATTAGTTAAACAATACTTAAAATTAAGATTTTTTACAATAAATTGATTTAATCGATGACTTAAAATGTCTGTCTTAAAATGTATGTCTAAGATTAAAATGTATGTAATCTACGTGATGTACTTTTATAATATTTTCTATACTTTTAGATGTCGCTTACGAATGAGTTCTTGTATATTTTTTGTATCAAATATCCACTAGATTTTAGATTTGAACCATCTAAAATTTAGTGGATTACTTAATACTTAAAACATTTAGTTAAAAAAAATTATTTATATATTTCAATAAATTCAAATATAGAACATTTGGAAAAAAGAACGCAATGATCAAAACTATTCAGTCCACAATAATCACTCAACATATGCGCCGGCGGTGTACCATCTGATCGCTATAGTTCTAACGATCGCACAGACGGACAGTTATCAGCTTGTAATCAGAGTGATTCACTTTGATGTGCTAATACAAGTAGATGTGAATAAATTATAGTTTTCCCATTCTTGACGTTTTATTCTAAAACAATAAATACTTTTCTGTTGACTCTATGTTAGTGTGTGTTAAAACACTAACATAGAGTCTATTGAGCGAATTTAAAGACATTTTTTTTCCACAAAGTAGACCTCAAAGTTAAACCTAACCAATACAATAATAACCAATTGGAAGCGATTGGGCTGGTAGAAGGAACTGTTACAGAAAAATGCAAAGTCTGATGTAATCTCATTTTTAAGAAACTTCTGGTTTTACTATTAATATACCTACTTATATTTTTATATGTCATTATATATCTATGTACAGCATCATACTTAATGGTATGACAGTATATCAAACTAACTTTTTTTTAACTTTATCTTGCGTATTTTTTTACTATCAACTAATACACCAAATCAATCATCATCCTTTTGATTTCAAAGCAATACGATTCTCTTGAAAACGCATTTAACAAGTCGCATATGGTAATGGGTACCAGCATGGGGGTGTATTGTCCACGGCGGCTTTTACACCATATGGTACAAAAATTCATAAACAAGTGTGCACTAAATCCCACTTTAATGTTAGGTTATTACATATTCGAATCTATCACAGAATTGACATTGCATTTTCAACTTTGTTCCAAGGTTTTATAGTTGAAAATACTAAAGCAATTATCGAATTTAATTGTAAAGAATTACCAAATAAGATTAAACTTTAATGTGATGCAGATAAAGATCAAATTCCAATAGCAATTAATGATGTTAATAGAAGAATAGTTAGTATCGGCATAAGTTTCGAACGCAATGCAGTTACACTGGACGTTTAAAATGAAAATAATACAATGGATTTGCTACCTTAATTTAATGACAATAAAGTTTAACATTGTTCAAAGCTAGATATGAATGTGTTTGCGACGATTAACAGGGTGGTTGATCTAAGAGAATTACTGAAAGAGAACGATTATTGTCCGAGCTTAATCGTACGGTGAGCGAATATGACATCAAAGTGAATGCGAAAAACGTTCACCCCATAGTAGATCTTATACTTTGCACAAAAGAACGTAAATTGAATGAACATTTTGAGATTAGTGAAGCTAAAATTTTTATAGTACAAATTCTATAGGTTATTGTTAGAATGGCATACCATATGGTAGGTTGGTATTAGCTTTGAAAGCAATGAGGGTGAAATAAACATATTTTAATAACGTGTTAGTAGTACAGGTGGTGTTATTTATGGGATTAGCTGAGCTCATAATTCATTGCTAAGCTAATGTTTTGACTGCTGAATATTTGAGTACTGGATTATACTTCTATAGTTTGTTTAATAAAACTAGGTGACCATAATGATAAGAGCGTACATAATCTTGAACTTTTGGTCATCTTATCTGAATATTTTATAGATTTTATTTATTTTTATTAATTTTGTGTAGGCTAACAAATCTCAATTCTTTAATCTTCAAGAATCCGAAATTATTCCTGTGGCCAGAAAACCCTATATTCAATTCAAATGAGATTTTTCGTGATTTCACTTTCAAAATACGCAAAAATAGTATACACCTGCACCTGCACTACACCTGTACTTAATATATTATTCAGCCAAAACTAAAAATTATCAAAAAAAAGAAAGACAACAAAAACAGTATTACCGTGACATAATAAAAACCATACAAATAGCAATCAAAACAAAGATCTAACACGATTTCAATCAACTAGCATCCCAAGAGGCGAGCAAATAGAAAAAGAATATTAGCAGGAGCACCAACTAATCTGTCTACGACAGCGGAAGATGGGACTCCTGGCTCGGGGGAGATGGGCAATCGAAGTGCCAATCTAAGTTGCAGATGCGACCTCTGACCTGAGATCATCAGTCAATGTTCTGAGAAATACTATCGATGCTCTGTAAATAAAGAAGTTAACCAATAATATTTTTTGGTTTGGTTGGTTGGTTTTAGTCATTTGCTAATGTTAGTTTATTATATCGTTTCATTATAAAAGTGCACAAGAAATATCTAAGGGAACTGATCAATTTTTAATATATTCCCTAGTGAGATACATATTTTATGCAAGTAAAGCCTGTTGGTAAACAAAATAATTTAGTAATTCGTTTTCATGGGACTTTGGGACTTAATACTTGAAAAATTTTATTGGCAAAAGGTACTATTCTGACATTTTTTTAGACATAATATCTCACCTTAATACATCTGATAGTAATTAATTAACCCCTTTAACCATGACTATTTTGTCTTGACCCTCAATTCTAACTCACAAAATTATCTAATCTTGCCTCTAACTTAATATTTTAATTCTATTAAGAGGAATTATTTTTTTACCAAAAAGAACAATTAATAAGTTTTCAATCGGTTACTTTTTGTGTTAGAAACTGCATTTATACCCTGTGATGGCAAAAATACATTTTGAAAAAATGTGTCATGTAAATTGATAACTCAAGAGACCTTCTACAGCCTATTTAAATTCTACCAAGAAAAAGAATTTTGACGACTATTCCCTACAACAGTAGGAAGATAATTAATCATTTAATTATTCGTATTGTATCATATAAGTTCTCTTTTATCACTTCCCACCCCGACACGTGCGTGATAAGCCCGACACGTGCCACAAATTACTTATCAGCACAAACGATGTGATGTGTCAAAAGTTAGGCCGATTTATTGGAGATTATGTTAATTTCGATAACAATTACATTCAACAAAATATGATAGGCACTTTCATTTTCAAATGCATATCGGATTTATTTTAAAACATGATTTATTTTGGTGTTATTTAGAAAAATTGTAGAAGAATTAGTGTGACTTAGTCCCTTCTAGAAAAATTACGTCAGTACTAAATATAATAGGAATAACGAACATCGTCTACTTATGTGCAAATTATTGATTGATGGAAATATCAATATAACTGTAAATGTAGAAAATACATGTTTAAATTTTATCACTTTCTCCTTCAAAACAACAGAATTATATTTTTCGAAAAGAATTTCATTAGCGCAAAGAGAAAAATAAATGGAACAGATTTTCACGAAGAGCGACCGAATGGCCAAAAAATGGCTAAAATCTGACAAATGGCTTTCCTTTAACGTCTGCGCCTATCTTATTATCATTACCCACTACCGAACAGAACTCATTTGAGTCTCCTTAGCACTTCTATGCCACACATTCATCATTTAAACTTGAACCTTGTGCTTTAGGACTTATGACACAATTTTCAATATTAAAATCATCAGCATCAGTTGCTTCGTGATGTATTGGAGTTTGAGTCTTATTTGGTTTGAGATTAGGTTCAGTTTTGTTTTCGGCATTGTCGTGTAGGATATCAATTTGAGAAGAAGCGTCTGTGTTAATAGCATTATTCGCAATCTCATCCATACACTCGGGGGTTATGCCGCCTATAGCGGAGTATCATTTTTTATGCCACATATAAAACATATTTATTGCAATCATAATCGTTCGAGTTTTTCTACTGCCTTGTTTGCCGAGATAAACAGACGATAATAACAAAACTAACTTTTAGCTGTAGGGTGGAGTGGTTGATTTTTTAGATTATTTTTTATGTCAGTAAATTAGGACTAAAGTTGGAAATATTGTACAAGCCTTAATAGTATCTTTTGAGTAGACTGAGAAGAAACAAAATAATTTTATATTATTCGTAATAATTGTGTAATTATATTCTTTGAAGTTTGTAATTTATTTTAATCCTTTTAAACTTGCAAATTTTAATGAAATATTCAAAGAAATATATTTTTTATACAAAAAAGTCTAAGTCTAACTTTATGTAATACGTTTTCATTTTCAAAATCGAGGATCCGAAATAAAAAGTAGCGTCATACAAATACATGCGAAGAAGCGGTTCACGATTTTCAATATCATACTGTCTTTGTCGAGCTGACCCTACCACAACTCAATGCGCTCTCAATTCACAGCAGTTATTATTATCTTGACCCGGTGATTGAGCTCTACTGCTCGCTATCGTCTAAAGCTGCTCTGATTGGACCGACGGAACCAATCACGCCTCTCGCTCGTCGCTCATTGGTTGCCTCGACACGCCTCCCGGCTCAAAAGCCTCTGCAAAAGGGTAGTTTCAAACCCCACTTATATATTTTCACCCTCGCGTTACGATCACATTCGCAAAGTTACTGACGGATAGTACGCACGCGTCTCAGTGCAAAACGTTGCGATATAAGTGATAAAAGTTTTAGTTTTGTGTGAAAAACATTAAATGAAAAAACAATGACAATGGACATTCAAAATAACTATCAAAATTATAAAGAACAATCTCCAGAGTCTAAGGAGACTAGTTTGAATATAGAAAGTGCGAAAACTTCACAACATACGAAAACTGACATGCAGTCAACTGTACTCAATCAAGGCAAGGCTTCGAAGAGATCATTTGATGTGGCTTTCCTGATGATGCCGGATGAAAAAATTCGTCAAGTTCAACCTGAAAGACAATTGAGGGTTTCGAAACAGCTGTTTAACACAGAAGAATGGGAGCAGCCGACTAAAAGGGTGGCAGATATTTATAAGCAAAATGACTACTCCAATGATAATACCCTTGACTCCAAGGATCAAGATGAAGACAGGGTACGAGTTAACAACAACATATCTCCTGGTTTTGGTTCCGATATAAACATTGACGTCGGGACTGATGAATATCCAAGTAAGATTATGTACTGTAGTGATTCCGATACTTCTGAACGGTCACGAAGTCGTCCAAACTCAAACGAAAGTGCTAACAGACAGCCGAAGTTTTTACACGAGTATAAGAACAAAATTTTCGATGATCCTACACTTATCAGCATGCAAACAAGAGCGAGATTTGAGAATCGGTTTGGGGAGAAACAAAATGAAATATCGCCTAAAAGTGCTTTCACCAAAGTGTCGAATTTTACAGCACGGTCTCCAAATCCATCGGTTAGTCCAGACAACTTACTGTACCAGAATTCTGTGAGTCCGCCGTTATCTGCGTCTAGCCCATCAAGCTCCTACAGTAAGGGCTTTAACAGTTTGCTAACACCAGCTCATTTACTAAACGGACACAACTTCTTCAAGTCACAAAATGTCCCTTCTACGTCGCCAAATTATCCAGAAGCTACTCCAATGCAGAGAACTAGTGCATCGTTCAAAGCTTTAGATTATCAAGGTAAACACGACGCGAAATCGACACAAATATCACCAAATAAAATGAATTTCCTTCCGTTCCGGCCTGAATTACCTTATCTACAAGCAGGACCGTCGTATCCATTTGGAGTTCAGAATTTTCAGCAGCCAAATCCGGAATTCATGAAATTTCAAGGGCCTCCGCGTGAACCAGTCAATCCTTTAATCGCAAATCCAGCGGCTGCGATTTTAAGTACTCTTTTGCCGTCAACCATCGCGGCGTTTTCCTTACCAGCTCAAAACGTTTGCGCCAAATGCAGCATAAGTTTCCGAATGACGTCAGACTTAGTTTATCACATGAGAACCCATCACAAGAGCGAGTCAGCGGCTGACCCGAATAGGAGAAAAAGAGAAGAAAAATTGAAATGTCCTGTGTGTAACGAAAGTTTTAGAGAGAGACATCATTTGACGAGACACATGACAGCGCATCAAGATAAAGAAGGCGATTTGGATGATATTTCGACTTCACAAACTTTTAATAAGAAAAGCAAACAGTTCTATTCTCACAACGGAGGTTCGATCCTCCACAAATAAAATAAATTTTAATTATATTTCAAGTAAATCAGACAAAGTCCCATTTTATCGTAATTACTCGTAGTAGGTAAATCTTTGAAACTATCTCGCGTCGAAAGCCTGTTATAACGTTCATTTGACTTAAAAACATTGTTATTGTTATTTAATGATATTCTTCACGTGCAATATTAATGATAAGTATTTATTTTGTAAATATAATTATATGAATAGTAAATCATCATTAAACGATTTAAGAAAACTATTTTATTTTTATTTCTCCTTATAAGATCTTTGATATACAAAAAATTTGATACCTAATTTAAATTTTACTGGCAATTGCAATACTTAATTTAATTTTGTATTTGGAACTTATTTTATGTGTACGATTGTACATATTTTCAGCGGCTTCAGCTATTTTGATTGTCTTTATAGGTATATTTGATAGATGAATTAAAAACAGGAATATTCATATTTTCAGGAATAACATTCAGAAATACTAAGTGACCTATTGCTAGGCTATTTCCGAAAAAAAAGTATTTTATTCATGTTAATACATAAAATAAAATAAATTTTGATTGTTTTGAACTTAACGATTCTTTTAAAAATTAACAACATATAAATAAAAATTATTAGAAAAAAAAATATAAATTCATTTGACGTATAATGCCAAAAAAAACCACAAAATAACCAACGAACATATTTTTAGACAAAAACTAAATTAAGTTAATGTTAATTTTTTTTTAATTGTTATAAACATAAACCAGATTAATTTCTGAGTGTATGTTTTGTGCTACACAAAAAAGTATTGATTATTATAAAGTTGAAAGGTCTTATGTACCTAAAAACAATTTCATTTTTTTAAATATTTTCAATAAAGTTAATAGACAAGATAAAACTTTACTTACTCGTGGTTACCTTATTACCTAGTATCTACCTTATACTACCATTAATTACCTTAGAAGACATTGGGTGCATCACTTCTATGATCGTGGCGAAAGCAACAACGG
>DVXP01003148.1:0-11690 GCA_018235645.1 Junonia grisea
TTCAAGTATTACGTAACGCAGTTTGGGGGGAGGGGAGGGTCTTGTAAAACGTTACGGTGCGTTATGGGGCCGGGAGGTAGTTTAAGAACAACGCGTTACATAACGACATAATTGTGATTTTTAGATGAAAATGGTCTCGAAAATTATTTTAGTGATTTCTCCTAAAACTTTTGGTAAAATGCTACGTAACGTCTAGGGGGAGGGGTACAGAACAATATTACGGTGCGTTACATGTGGGGGAAGGGGGTCTAAAATCTTCAAAAGTTGTGTTACGTAATACTTGAATGACCCCTTATTTACTTATTCATTTAAAAGATCAACCGCACTTAAACAGAGGCAAATCCTAAGGTTTAAGTGTAAATAAGATTTAGCGTCACGGGTAGACAAATGTAAGGATTTTTAAAAATGTGACGGGCTATTCGGGTTTTTACCATGAGGATTTCTTAATGTTAGGTTTTGCCAGTGATAGCAGTTAAGGGTGGTTTCAGAGAAAAAAAAACAATAAATATATCCTCTAGAAATTTTGTGTAAAAGCTAAATAGAAGTCTAAAACCACCCGACATTATTTGTCTGACACACCCCTAGAATGTTTTTTATAAGTCCGGAGGCTCGGAGGGAGAAATGGCTCAATAATTATTTTTACCATATCTATTTATTCATTTTTACTGACTTGACAGTGTCAAATTAGTTAATTAACTCGCCTCTTGTACTTCTTTGTACCTTTAATGTAAATCCATTTCATTTCTGAATGATCTCCTTTTCCATATACAAAATGAAAATATAAGTAGCCATAAAAAGCTGAAGAGCATTTGTAATTATCGGTATTTTATTATGAAGCCTTGCAACAACTGGTATCTATAGAAATGGCTTTACTGATTTAGCTGAAATTGGTTTTTGTGGGGATTTTGGCGGAAAGTCGACCTCGCTTAGTCTTTTGTCCGAGAAAACGCATGGGTTTAAGTTTTCGTCCAAACAAAACGGAGCTAGGTCGACCAGGCACTTAGCTAATATTTACACTGAAAAAAAATATTGTCTTCACTCACTAAAGGAATTAAAGATATTATCAATTTCTCGTTCTTTATACAATTCATACATTTCAAGACCAAGCTTCTTGTATATTTCTAAGTTTTTCCCAGTGTTCACCCATCTCGCGGTCCACACTGTCCACACATCATTAGTAGATAACTTCTCCATAAAAACCGCGATTACGACTGCTAGCTCGTAACTATTTTCACATGAGAGATATTTAAACTGTTCCCTATCAATGATTCGTGCCCAGTGACAAGTCGCTTGATACCCGGACTTACGCATATATTTTTTAAAGAAATCATTAACTTTATTCCAAGAGGCCGCTGTCTCTTCTGTGTTTAACGACTCAAATAACGTGGAGAAAGATATAGTTATTGGCGCTATCTGTTGTAACATGCTTATTATGTCCATTCCGTAGTGCGCTGTATGAGCTAAAACTGTAGCATTAAATATATTTTTAATACCGCCAGTATTGACGCCCATAGAAGATAAATCATTATATTTGCGGTTAATGTAAAATGAATTTACTACTAATTTTGCAAACATAATATTCGTTTTGCGTTCCGTTTTTCTTAAGGTTTTATAGGTTTTTCTCACGCAAGTATTACTAGGAGGAGAATAATGTATACGATGGTTGGTACCGACGATAATTTTAGGGAAAGTGCTCGTAAACATTGTCATGACGTGTTGGTGCGACTTTGCGACGGTTCGCATGAGGCTTAAAGCTACGACGCCGAAGAAATATTTCAATTGTATCCTCGCGACCGTATCTTCGTCCCATTTGTCGAGGAGTTTGTTACAAGATACGCAAAAGGCTGAATTGTCCACGGGGCTGAACTCGACAAGTTGTTTCGACGCACGTTCGAATCGTTTTTTTCTATACCACACCAAATGCCTAGACGGTGGTGTTTCATTATCTGTACTAGTATTTTCAGCTGTAGCATTACTTTCGTTTGATGTTTTATCCGTTGCATCATTTTCCTGCTCTGTTTCGCCAGGAGTGTCAGTATCTCTGTTTGTTTCGGATTTGACCTCATCAGTGGTCAATTCACTATCCGCAGCTTCAGGGATATCGTTCAACTCATTATTTTCATCTTGTTGTTCCGATTCGTTTTGAAATAAATTTACATTATGTTTTGCCATAACATGTCGTATTTCTATTTGTAGCCTATCTTCCGGTGTCAAATAAAACAGGTTTCCGTCGTCACTGTACTGGTCGTCCCTCCAAATTAGTTCTTCAGAATCTATTGAATACGGCATTATTGCAATAACTGCAAAAATTAAGTCCCTAGCGCTTAGACCCTTTTGGACTTTTCCAGATAAGTAAAAATTGAGAAATCTATTTATAATGCCTTTCTGAATAGTTGAATTTTTTACACTCGCGGGAAAATTATCTTCCATAGATATTTTAATGCACATTCCATCACTCCATTCCTCTATTTTTTCATCGTCGCCATTCACTTCATGACTCTTATTAAATTCTGTGTTCTCGGTCATTGTTTTAATATCTGAAAAATAATAAAATTCCACAATGAGTTTGTAACCCATAGATTTGATATTCAATATTATGTATTTATGTAAGAAAGAACTTAACTATATACTTTTAGTGACACTGTTAATTTATTGGCTGCTGAGACATTGGTATCAAAATATGTATGTACATAATACATTACCAAATTGTGGCAAAAATGTAGTTAGCTTTTATTTTTTTACTGATTTTTTTACATGATATATGTAAACAATTCAGTAAAAATCATATCATACGAGACAACTTTCTTTTGACTAAACTATATAAATACTAGCTGGCCCAGCACACTTCGTAGTGCCTCAAATTAGAATGTTTGTATGGGAAATAGAAAAGAGCTGTTTTTAGAGGTTTCTAGGCAATTCTTTGAATTTTCTCACCTTTTAAACGTTCCCTAGAATTCTACAAACAATTCAAAACCAAGATAACCCACAAATCCATCAACCTTTCTTGAGTTTTAACGAGAATAAGGAACAGCAATTCATTTTTATATATAGAGAGATATAAATTAATACTTTTAATTCATGACGTCTTTGATAAATACATAAAACGAAAAACTTAAATTTGTGAGTTAACACATTCCATTCTAGTCAGTTTTTCTCATAAATTAATATTGATTGAATCACTCTAACAGTAAACTTTATCTGCTAGTACCCAATTTACCTAATTTACATTGGGAAATTTAAACTTATTTAACAAATGAATTTGGAATGGATGGTCAATGTATATGTCAATGTAATTACTGTGGAGCCATGCATTTGCACGAATGGGCCGCCTCGACCGGAGTGATACCACGGCCTCACAGAAAACCGGCGTAAAATGACGCTTGCGTCGTGTTTCACCGAAGGCCCAATTCACCACCCCTTCTCTATTCCCCATCCCCATCCATTCCCTCTCCACACCCCCTAAAAGGCCGGCAACGCATTTTGTAGCTCCTCTGGTGTTGCAAATGTCCATGGCTGATAACATTCACTTACCATCGGGTGATCTGTCAGCTCGTTTGCCGCCCTATACCATAAAAAAAAAACTTTTTCCAAACCAGGCATATAGTCACCCAGATAAACAAACTCCTCACACCACAATAGCACAGATTAAAATTACAACTGAAACCGAGAACGTGCTAATGTGCTAAGCCCATAAAAACTCGAAAACAAATATGTATTGGACGATAAATCTTTTTTTGTGACAAAAACAATAAACAGCGAAGAAAAAAAGGTAATGTGAGAAAGAAAATAAACGTTTATATGTCGGCGTTGGGTTACCAATGCAAGTGGCCATTCGACGCGGTTGCGTGTGCGGATTGAATCATTATGATATTATTTATTACTGCCTCCACACTTACTGTATAAGTAATAAAATTGTCGAGTTAAGCTGTGGCTTCCTAGGATTGTGATCGCAAGTTTGCTAAAGTCGAAATTGTAAAAAGACGAGAATTCAAAAGTTTTTTTAATTTCATAATGGTTAATAAATTAGTAGAATCTTTCTAGAATAAAATAAATCTATGAATTTATAGATAAAGCCGTTTTTGCCGCTTTAATTATTACCCAATAAGTAAGCAAATAGCTAAGTATATATTGATTCTAATCAAGTTGGCTATCTTGAAAAAAATGCTTTAGTTTCCAACATAATTGGCTCTGAGAAGGCTCCGAACGGCATCGAAAATCCTATGCGTATTTTTCAATAATCTTTATTTAATAATCAATTATCATTTAATGTATATATTCTGTTATTAAGTGTGTGTATATTTATTTATATACAATGGCGATCTCGAAAACGGCTTTAACGATTTCGCTGAAATTTTCATATGTTTTTTTAAATATTCTGTTTTTAACACAAAAGAGCTAATATTACACTTATTACTGTCTCATAAAACAAGCAGAAATAAAATATTATATATTAAAACAATCTATAAAACTGTTTTGACATAGGTCATGATACCGTTTTGTATATAAATTCATACAAGTTTTAACAATGTTGCTTGTTTAAATAATAATTAGCGATATTAATTACGTTATTGACGAATAATCTTCACAGTTTTGATTAGTTAAACAAATAAAGGTTGTCGCCGACTAAGCTGCGGGCGACGTATTTGTAAATATTACAATGTTTTTCCGGTGATTAATTTATCTATACTAATTATAAGTCCGTTAACGGGGTTAGAAGTTAGTTAATTTAATGATTTCCATGAAATATTTTCATTTGATTAATATTTTATTGATTTTTATTTATACATTTTTTTCTATTGAAGTAAACAAATTATACACAATTTTAGTTCAACATTTCGTTGACAAAATTTATTTCGTTAAAAATGCATTCAACAATTAGACTCCAGCCATGTTGAATGTCAGTGACGTCATATAGCCGTTAACATCTATTTAACTGTTTAAACCACCCAGATCGATATAAAACAAAATAAATCGTTTCGGTCTTGTAAAAAAAACTACTCCAAAGTACCGAAAGGCACCACTGATGTAGAGCCTTATGCGAAACAGCGCTAAACGGGGCTGCTTAGGTTAGGGGAAGATAGAAAAGGTTAAGATTTAAATTTAATAATTTTGTTTTTAATAAACTGCCAATAAGTTAATATAAGAACTGCCAAGATAGGCATAGGCAGGCCAATTGTCTTGTCATAAATGATCTTATGATGCCCAACTAAGATTATGAGGGTTCTGGTTGTAGTGGGTAGTCGCCCGAATTATCTCAGGCGGGATAATGCATTCCCGCATTAAAAAATAAACAAGTAGGTATATGTTACATAAATAAAAACATTATATTGAGTTGAAAAAAAAAATGCTAAATCGAAACTGCTTTTAGCGGGTTCTTAGTTCTTACTGTATATAAAATAATATGAATCGTTGATATCTCGTGACGCGCCCCAGTGCTATCAGTGTCACCGGCTTATCACCACCGTCATTAATAGTTACATCACCGACCTTGTTTGTTTGACATTATGCTTCTTGCAAAATACGAAAATTTATCTGTAATCTCAAAGGCGTTTGGTTAAACGCTGAGATTTTATTATTAATAAATTTTTTTCTTGACGCGTTGTCGCGCGATTGGCTGTCTAGTTTTAGACACATTGTTTAATGGAAGAACTTGTGGATTGAATAATATTTTTGTATCCTCAATAAAATAACATTATATTACATTTGTACTACTTTTCTGTTTCTATAATTAAACATACATATCGGGTCTACGTAATTTCCACCGGAAAACGAAATTTGAACTATCGATCAACGTTACAGATTCTCTTTGTATTTCAGTTCATGATAATCATTTTATTAAAAATACCTATAAAGAATGACAACCACAGTGATGGAGTCTATCTGTAGTTTAGAGAAATCGAGGGAAACTTTCAAAATTCGTTCCCCTACGAATTTTGAAAGATTCCCTCGATTTGATAAGGCACATTGCTTTTTAGTAATTTTCTGAAGCCGGTTGTTTTTATTAAAGTTAGTTGTTTAGGCTGTCAACTTATTCTTCATGCGTCTTTGATCCTGTAAATGCCACTTTTTGTACGAGTGTTCACGACGTGTAATATGCTCGGTATTCTTTGAATAATTTTGCATACATTGACTTGTAATTCCTGTAATAAAAATTTCGCTAGAGACGATGCCAGTCAATGCATGGGAAAATACCGATTGAATACGTTATTAGAAACTTATTAAACTCGTACTGAGTTACGGATGTACTGATGTAAGCTGTACTCATATAAAAAAATAGTGGTTATATACTTATTATAACGTACCAATAAAGTTATAACTTAAACTAAATACGTATTTTATGTCTACGTACATGTCATAAAGATGTTTTGTTATCAGTATTTTGGAGAAACTTACAATTTTAAAATTTATTTTATTAGTTTAAAGCTTTAAATACACTTTAAAAATCCTTATCTAATTATGTTCATAATTAGCAATAAAGTTATTCCATACGATATTTGATTTTGGTTAATTGTGATTTTAAAAAGTTTTTTTTTCTTTTATATTGGATATGTGGCAGAGCGAGCTGACAGATCACCTGATGTTAAGTGAATACTGCCGCCCATGGACATTTGCAATACTAGATATATTGGTTAATATCACCAGTAGTCCATTGAAATTATATAAAGCGTTGTGTTTCTTAAGGCGAGTCTTCATTTACCACATTATTTGTAGAAAATTGAATGATCTACGTTCTACATCGTTATTCATATCACTTTTTACAATAAAATGAAAAAAAGAAGCTATAAAAAATGGTAAGAAAAATATAACAACTTTTGTTTTAGGCTTTACTCGAAGAATATCTTTACGTTTTTTGTTTATCTTGTAAAGTATAAATAAAAATAAAATGGAAATATCAGTTTGTAATATCAAAATAACAGCTTTTTAGTAATATACTAGAGTTGGTGTGCGATCTGTAATTAAATTAATTAGATTAATAAAATACTGTGTAAATCATACGTACATTGTTTATGAACGACTCAAAGGGATTCCATTTCTATTATTTCTCCATTTACACGCATAACAGAGAGAAAATTATTTCATTTTATTGAATATTAATTACATCGAGAATATTAGATGAGAATAAAGGTGTGTTATTTATCATATAAAATATTGTTTTAATTTTATTCATTTGCTTAAAAAGCTAATGGACGCAGGTGATAGTAATGAAATATACGTTAACTGCCTCGTCAAATATTGTCTTGTCATCCTTTTTGAGGATTTTTAATTTTACTCAATTTCATTAATTTTAATTTTCTCTTTCATGCTGCGAAAGCGATCCCGTAGCCTCTCCGTTTTCCGTGCTGTGGCGGCCATCGCAGGGGTTTTTAGTGAGTGCAATCTCACATAACCCGGCCTCCCCCCCAGGAGTCAGGTATCTATGAAGATTTACCCTGCGTCAACAAATAATGTACTAAATACTGTTTATTGCAGTGTAAGTACACTTTGTAAATAACGTCGTCTCATACTACGGTGCGCTTAACCCACAACTTAGCCACATTTCAGGATGGCAAATATACCTACATGTATGTACAATGTACATAAAACGGAATGGTAAAAAATCAAGAAAATAAGAATTATAACAATACTAAGAATTATGAAACGAATTAACACGATCATAATTGTAATTTAATCGCAACGAAATACACTACGTTCCTAAAAAAAACACGATACAATTTCACAATCTCACGCCGCGCAACGTAATTAGATTTTAATCCTCAAGATTAATAAGTGTACAGGGCAGAGTAAGAGTTTAATTCGCGGGATTTCATTACGATAGTGCGCGCGCGCAGACCCGCCCACTGCATTACTGGCGCACGTGACCAGCGCCCGGCCGCACGTTGCAACACATGGCGAGAAATAAAACGAAAAAATGACTTCAAAATACGTTGTAACACAAGCCTATTATACATATAAAACTTCAGTAAAGAAAGGGACTTCAAAAAGCAATATATGGAAATTCATTTAGGTAAGGCTAAGGTATTATAGGTTAAAGTAATTTTGTATTAAATACCGAATTACTTAGTTGTTTCATTTTTATAAAATTCACAGCCTCGTTTTTCAAATAGGTGACAAATTGTCCGGAGTTTCGTACATAACCTATGATGTAACCTGCCTCGATGATCGCTATCCATGAACATTTCAGGAGTCATAAAGTTAATGATCTAAAAAATGAAATGAATAGTAATAGGAATATAGGAAATGGGTGAAAGGAAGGGTTGTTTAACAGTTTCTTTTAACGATTTTCTGTCACAGTATCATAATTTCC
Organism: Junonia grisea; assembly: GCA_018235645.1. NCBI lineage: Eukaryota > Metazoa > Arthropoda > Insecta > Lepidoptera > Nymphalidae > Junonia > Junonia grisea. Next base: position 8,306 of record DVXP01003148.1, read on the forward strand.
AAATCCAGTCAGCCAGTATCGAGCTATATATTATATATATTAGAGGGTTGACAGCAACAATTCTATCACAATAAAGTTACTATTACGGTTTCCTATCTCCCTGATGGATGAAGAGGCGTATGCCCAGTAGTGGGATACTTACATACAATTACTTATTCACTTTAATTTCTTACAGTCTGCGCGCAGGCTTATGTGTGATATAAATAGTGTTTATTATTTTCATATGTCATGATATTTGATAGTATCTGCGCTTTTCTCGCAGAGCTACAGTAAACGGTTAGACGGGGATAAAACTATTTTGTAATTAGGTATCATGCCTCTATGGCGTATACAATATTGTGATGTTAATTAAAGCACTTATAAAAAAATATATACAGCTAATTTTTTTTACCTCTAGTTTGAATTGTTTATTATTTTGGATAGTTGTTTAATGCTCTTTTAACAAACTAGATAAGAGAAATAAAAAAAAAAAACCGTTGGTCGAAACTCGAAAGGTGCGGGTTCAAATCTAGCTGTGATAAAAAATCTTGATATTTAAAGCTTAAAATTATTTTAATTTTTTGATGTACAATATTGTAAGAAACCATTTATAATGAACTACCGTACAGTTAAACTGTAAAAGGAATATTCCTGTCAAAGACAAGTCTCTAGATGTTACGTTTACAGATATAACCGATGAGTCACGATATTTGATAAATTCGATATTGGGAATTATAAAGAATCATAGTTTTCCACTAAAGAGCAATGGTCTCCGCTCCCATTAAAAAGTTTAAGAAGCTTAATCCACCACGCTGCTCCACTGCAGAATGGCGGATATACATGTGTTAAAATTTCTTCCGGAACGTGTACGGGCTTACCTCTGAACACGAGACGAATTTAAACACAAATTTAGAACTTGAAAAATCACCTCAACCAGGGATGATCGTGTAACCATCGGTTTAGAACATGTTCTCACCATTAGGCCATAACCCTATGTCATGGTAAAACTCCTTTATTTGTATAGCTTACAAGTAGTTTTTACTATAGCTCTTACATAATCAGCTTACTCCTGTCATTTCTGCGTAAAGCTACCGGTTCGGAATGTCGTTTGTACCGGGAAGAAAACGTGAAAACACGGTGCTTACACCATTTAAAATACTACAATTGAATACCTACATACAATTATATAAAACGATTAATTAATTATTAGGGTTAAGGACATATTTCCGTGGTATTCAAGAAAACTGCTCAATCTATAAATTCATAATTTTTTTTCCAGAAAAGTTCAATTTATTTATTAATATTTTTCTTTTTTTAAAACATTACTAACTAATTTTTCGACATACCACGGAAAAAGGCCTTTACCATAATATATTTTCGTTTCTCGAGAAAAATACAAACAAAAAGCAAATAATATATTTTTTGTACAGTACAGAAAAATATATTTAATTAACATTGGCTTTAAATACGTAAGTTAGTTATAAATTGATAAAGTGCTTTAACATCTAAAACACATGTTTTAACATTTCGCTGTAATTAGCCATTTTATTAATGAAGGCTATTATATCATATATTATTATAATATTAATGTTAAAAATATTAATGTTATAAATACCGGAAGCAGAGCAGTTAACATATACTGTTAAAGGCAAGTTTGTAAGCGAAACCAGGGGTAAAGATACCTACCAGGAGTATTGAGTCCATATTAATATTTATTATAATAAAGTAAGTCTGTTTGATTTTTTAAATAATTGGTATATATTTATGTTTATTTTTGATTGTTTGTTATATTTATTTGAGTTTCAATAGTTTGGCGCTTACCTTACCGTAGTATGCTTCGATTAAGATTGATATCTTTCTAAAATAAAAATTATCTTTTGTATTATCTCAAATAATTTTATTGCAATTTCTATAAATAAATAAATATATACGGACAAATCACACAGATTGAGCTAGCTTTAAAGTAAGTTCGAGACTTGTGTTATGGGATACTAACTCAACGATACTAGATTTATAATAGATATAGATAAACATCCAAGACCCAGGTCAATCAGGAAACGATCGTTTTCTATCATGACCTGGCCGGGGATCGAACCCAGGGCCTCCACGTCGCAGGCAGGCGTGTTGACCGCTGCGCCACGGAGGTTATAAGTATCGCGGCTGTCTGTGTGTGGTACGTACGTTACGAAACTTGTAATCAGATGTTGTTTATTTTAATTTACTAATTCACTGAGCACTGTAATTATCTCTAAACACCGTTTAATGTGCAACCATTGCTTATACGAATTACGGTTTAGTCTCGACGATTAATTGAAAAAATCTCATATATTTTATACATAAACATCGGCTGCTTCTAATTTATAACACTTTATAAAGTATTTTTATTGAATAAGCCTACAATTACACGCACGACGCGACTCGCTCCCATCAAAACCGGCTGAGCTATAAACTTCCCATAAGTCATAAAGCTGTAGGGCTATTCCGACCAAAAGTCGAAACTCACTCCAGCTATTTTTAGGGTTCCGTAGTCAAAACGGAACCGTTATAGTTTCGCCATGTCCGTCTGTCTGTCTGTCTGTCCGCGGCTTTGCTCCGAGAACCTTAACACTAGAAAGCTGTAATTCGGTATGTGTATACATATGAATCACGCCGAAAAAGTCGTACAATGAAATCTTTAATTTTTTTTTGTTAAGACGAACATGTTAGTTGTTAATGGATGGAAACAACGGAACCCTTCATGCTCGTGGCTCGACATGCACTTGGCCAATTATTTTATAGCTCACTCACATTGTACATGTAGCGCCACGCGATATGATGCGTACTAAAGTATTTGTCATTTTTGACGTAAATGAATGCATTGGATATTCTGTAGCAAGCTTTTAACAATTCAAATTTGACAAACCGAATGAGCGAAATGACTAAATTAACTTGAGTGAGTCTCGATTATTGATCGGAATAGCCCTACTGGTCGTAAACCAGTTGATAGTCGTGGACGGTAAAATTGTTACGACGCGAGCACATGTCGCCCCCGTGTCGGACCCGCGAACTATAAATATATTGCACTATAATGCTGGTAGTTCATATGTAGTTTAGCAGCTAAAAAAATATAAACGGATATTATGTAAACGTTGGATACACATAATAAATTTGTATACCTAATACACAAATATATTCATTGTCCATATAAATAAAGAAATCGTGTTACAAAAGATAGCATAGTAGAAACGGCATTGGACTAAATACTTCTTTTTTTTTTATTGTGAATAGACAAGCATTTGGCATCTATCAAACCTGATGGTAAGTAATGATGACGCCTAAGATGGTACGTACTTGCCTAGAAAATGCCTATTCACTCTTCCCTTGAAGGCACTCAAGTTATAAGAGGCAGGGAACACTGATGCTGGAA
>DVXP01003149.1:0-11690 GCA_018235645.1 Junonia grisea
GTTGCGTTTATTTTGTTCCTCATAGGCCATTCTATCATCCGGTTTAAGGTTGACATCGACCCACCAAAGACCCTGTATATATATATATTTTTAATTTTTGCTTTTTTTTAATATTTATGTCTGGTATTATCTTACATTTGCTGAACAGATTAATTACCATAATTCCTCAATGATACATTTATCGATTGTTTTCAGTTGTATTTTTACGTGAAAACATAATTTTTATTTTGTTTCAAATGTGCTTTACTCGCGAAAAGCCAAAAATTTTAAGCTTTTCAAAGTAATAGCCTTTTTTTAAAAAAAGGTCGTCACCGTCGCTTATCTTGAAACCGCCAATTAAGCTAAAAAAAATGGTCGTCACCTTCCGTTGCCTATGTTCAAACTACCAAATCATAGCTAAAAAAAGAAGGTCGTCACCGTCGTCGTCACCGTTGCCTATTTTGCTAAAAATAAAAATTCGTTGTCGCCGCCCCTAGGTTAGCTCTCGGCGCCCCCAATAATTTGGCACCCCGAGCGGTTGCCTTACCTCGCCCCCTCCCCCCCTAACGCTGATACTGCTCCCTGCATTCTTTAGGCGAAGCAGGCCCGCATAGGCGAGCCAATCATCGGAGCAATGCCAGCGTTAGGGCTATTGAGTACTGACACCCTGTGCAGAAATTCTGTGACGCCCCCTTAAGGAAATTAGGTCAGTAGCAAAAAAATACATTATACAGTACAATTTAACCTCAGCGCCCCCATAAAAGGCATTTTATTTTCCTGGTTCTAGTAGCCGCATTCAATGGATTCATGTGCCATATTGCGATATGTGTACGGCAAAAAAACGCTCATGGCTTTTACAGAAATTCAGATATCGAATTAATCCAAATTACCTACGGTATCCCAAATATGCTGATTTCTTACAGTTCCAAAACGGGTTATTGACCGAAATAACGTTAGTACTTGTGAACTGAGATATGAAGATTTCATGATATTGTGATAACAATGTTATAATAATTTAATTATGTATGGATCTTGATAAAATAAAATGACATGTTGAGCTTTAGGGAGGTTAATTTTTAAGAGTTGGGAACTCTGGATTATTTGGTGCGGGAATCGGCAATCGGGTGATGATGTAGTGTTAACGAATTAACTTCATGAGACCAAACTGATCATTTACGCGCTAAAAATAAAAAAAATATGTTATTAGCCCACTATTGTCATTAATATAAATAAATAAAATAATTTTTCCACTCAAATACGGGAATTTAAAATGTACGCAGCGGCAACATTAAACCACAATTGTCAGATTGTCAGTTGTCAATCGTCATGAATTTGACTGCAATCGGATTTTCCAAATGTTTAGTTATTTAATACAAAACAATAAGATTACTTCTATAATTTATAAAGTAAATCATAGATGTTATTAACATTGCAACATGGAAAGTTTTTGGTTGATAAAATTTTTGTTTCTTTTGTGTGTTAATTTCTCTTGGAGTCAGAGAATAAATGAAGGCATTATATTTCATTACAATAATACGTAAGTAATTGTTATAGTCTGATTAGTTTTATTGTCAGCGTTTTGCTTCTTTTAATTCGATTTCTTAAGTGCTAAATTTCCAATAAAACTAAGCTATTTTATTACGACAATTTGATTTGTTCTGCTAGGAAAACCAATGAAGAATAAGAAAATGTGAACACCTATGTAAAACTTCTTAAACCAAAACATATAGGAATTTTTCTTTGTGTTAGTAAAAATTCTTTAGTTTCTTACTGGCCATGAGCAATATAAAATTACAACTTTGCTATTTTTTAATTTTTCCACATATATGACCTATAAGACAAATATTATTAAAAGAGAGATTGATTTTTGTATGGGCAAAGACAATTCAATTTTAAATATATTTTATGAATAACTTCTACCTATTTTAAGATAACATCTGCAAAAATAGTGAAGCTGGTAGTCAGAACTACTTCATAATAGGCCTGGCAGTGATTTCTAGTCTAAATATATCCAATATTGTTGCTGTTTTAACAATCTAGGATTTATGATTTTGTCTATAAGTATGTTGACCCACTTACTAGTTTAACAAAAAGAAACAAAAACAATCTTATCTGTTATTTTATCATCAGTTTAAACTACTGAACTGATTTAAATTAATCTTTTTCTGAAGTCTTTTCAGGAAAGCGCAAAAACCACTATATCAGTTTTTATTCAATTTTTTTGGTTTTTGATTTTTTAAGAGGGTCCTTTTGGTTCTTTAGAATATAGTATTAAAATATTAAAACACCTATAAAATGACTTACAAAGGTTAGGGTTATCAACTTTAATTAGAAAAAATAGAGTATATCTGATTTCAAAGGAGATAAAGAGTATGGACATACAAAAAAGTATAATGTAACATTTTTTTTTCATTATTTTGAAAATTACACATTAGATAGTGTAGCATCCCAACAGTGAAAGAATTTTTCAAATAGGTCAAGTAGTTTCGGAGCTTCTTTACAATATAGAACCAGATCTAAAATAGATTTATATATAAAATAGATAGATAGAGAAATAGATTTAAAATAGGTTCAATGGTTACTATACATTATTTCATTGTGATTGTAGAACAATGATGGATTTGAAAAAAAATTATCACTTTTTACCATATTTGGATACTTCATTAAGGAAATGTTATTATGGCGTTGGAAAATAAATTCTATGTCTTCTAGATGTTAAGTCATTCAGTTACAACACTGATGTGTTTGACAAATTTTCATGCTAAAATGACTAACATGATTTTTCGAAATGACTTTCCTGTAAAGTTTGATTTCTTTTAGATCCGTCACTGTTGTAGATCACAATTATTTGCTTATTTTTATAATAATAGTAAAGATAAGAAAAATATGAGGTCAATATCTCATGAGTAATAGTTCGGTATTTATTTAATGCCTATAAAGATAAACGATTGTTTATTTGCAGTGCTAATAACCTTTTTAATATGTATAATGTTCTCATTTAAAACGTTAAAAGATTTTTTTAACATGTCAATGTAAGTATTTAAATAAAATAGGGAACCTATTAAATATTTTGATTTGATGGCCTATTTATAGTCTTGACATATTTTCTCGAGTTGAACAAATTTTTTTTAAACTTTTATTTTATGTTCATCACTTTCATATGAAATGTCCCCAACTTTATAATGATCTAGCTATAATGAAATAAACATTATAAATTAGAACTTCTGTCAATATGTTGATATTTAATTTGTACTTCATTTTTTAACTTAAAAATTGCTAAAAAATAAAAAAGTAATTTATATTTATGTATTATTTAAATACAATTTTTTCAATATTGTAGATAGGATGAAAGTTTTAGACCTATGGCTCTTGTATAGTAACTATTCTTTAACGAGATACCATTCGTCGTTGAAGCTCTAACACCGCGTAAGTCATTTTGTAGCTGTTTTGAGATTTTAATACCATATGCTAAAGAACAAAAAAGCCCATCGGTTAAGAAATCAAAAACAAAAAACATTGAATAAAAACTGATATATTGAGTCTATCATACTAGTTTCATACTGGCTTCAAACTAATGGTTGACGTTTTTACGCTCTCCTGAAAAGTTGATATTTCTGACTTACGCGATGTTAGAACTTCAACGACGAAATATTAATATGGATTAGAAAATCCAGTTTTATAGAATCCAGTGTTTATAAGGGTTATATTGGCCCAAGATGATCGGAAGTTTGAAATATATTGTGAACGTTGACGAAGTTGTATGAATCAACTAGTAATTTTAATATTTATCTTCCAGACAGCGACACATCATGGCCGCAGATATCGCTCGCCCAAATAACTGAAGCAAACCAAAGAAAGGCATCCAGTGAAAAATCCAGCACTCAATCCCTTAGCGCCCCCCTCTCAGCGCCCCTTAGCGCCTCACTCCCGGCACCCCTTAACACCTCCCTACCCCTTAACACCTCCCTGCCACCCCTTAATACGTCTCTACCGGCGCCGTTGAATGCGTCTATACAAGCGCCCCTTAATACTTCGTTGCCGGCGCCCCCTAGCGCCCCCGTGAGTGTAACGGAAAGAGTTGTCGTTGATGAGGCTACGAAGAACCGTTTGGAGTCTTTGGAGCAGAAATTGGATAAATTAACAGGTATGGTTTTCTAGGTATTGTTGATTGAACGTAATTCTGTATCGCGTCTCGCGTATTTTGGCATAGTATTAAGTTTGCAGAAGCTAGTGTAGCTATATTTTCGAATTTAAATTTTTGAAGATTGTTACTTTTACACCACCAACGAAGATTAGTACTAACCGTTGAGTAGCCATAAAAACCTTTTTTTTAGCCTTATAGAGTGTGTTTGATTTTTAACTGCGGATTTTCATATGGCCTAACATGTCACAAATATAATTTTTTTTTTTTAATATTTAAGTGTCAATCCCTTCGCGCGTGGTATTGCGCTATCCATAGCGTACGACTCACAAAGTATACTCGTAATAAAAAAAAGTAGATAAGACAACACTTGCAATGCGAGTCTATAAGACGCGAGAACTTAAATATATAGATATTTTGAAAGTGTAATCAATATTTTTTTCTGTGTCGTCTTAGGCTTATTTGAAAGTTCGCAATTAAAAATTGAACACCTATAAAAATGTCTTAAAAAGCCCTCTTTAAAATCTTTGGGTTTGGCAACAACTTAATATTGTTTAAGATCTAAAACTCCCAACTCATCCTAATATCTCTAATCCCAGAGTTGCTAAGCGCACAGTCCCGCGAACTGCGAGCGCTACGAGGTGAAGTGGTAGCGCCACGCGCCGCGATAGACGAAGCTCTACACGCGCACTCGCAGCGCACTGCCGCCGCTGTCGACACTGCACTCTCTGCCGGGTGAGTACACTGTACTGTACACTACACTGTACTCTGTAAAACTGATAAACGAAATTCCACATGCGAAACGTATCGTTGCCGCCGTTTACACTGCCCTCTCTGCTGAGTGACTACACTGTACACTGCAGAGTTGTTAAGTTAGCTACGAGCTATACGCGGCGAGGTAGTAGCACTGCCGCCGCTGTTGACACTGCGCTCTCTGCCGGGTGAGTACACTGGGACTACACTGTACACTACTAGCTACAGTACACGACGTACACTGTAGTTAGGTGGCATATAGATTGAATATCACACTCAACCCTATTGAGACGAACTACACCGGCCACGAGCGAAGCTAGTATAGGAGGGGCAACGGGCACCAATGGTAAAAAGGGTCCTGTAGCCTCTCCATTCCTATGCTGATTATGGTCATCACAGAAACTTTAAGGGGTAGAAATTTCATATAACCTGAAATTTTTCTTCAAGTATCAGGTAGCGAAAATTACCCCGTTTTTGTCAATTTAGTTCAAAGTTAATTCTATCAATGGTCACTGTTAAAAAACTAAACATTAAAAATCTATAAAATTATTGGAAATTTTATTTGTATTATTCAAATGACTTTCCTATTTTAATTCGATAAAAGCATTTACACAGTGCTCACCCCATCTTACACAATATATTTTCAGCTGGGAGCGCGTCTCGCGTCTCGGCGAAGCGGCGAGCGCAGCAGCGGCGGCGGCGGCCGGCGCAGGCGCAGCTCGAGCGTTGGAGCCGTTGGCGAGGGCGCTGCAACACGAGCTGGCCGCCAAGCTCACCGCCACCGACCGCCTGCTGCGCGACAACATCGACAAGCTGGCCGCCAGCAAGGTACACCACCACCGCTACTGCTACCAGTATCACTGCCACCACCGCCACAACCTTCAACACTACCACTATTACTACTATCATCACCACCACAACCATCAACACCAGTACCACCAACACTGCCACTGCCACCACTACCACTACCCCTGCCACATACAATTGCTGCAGAAACTATTACCATACTATTACTCATGCCCCCACTTCACATACATTAGCAACAGCATACCACTGTTGTAGCAATGTTGCCATCATTGTCTATCGCAACTGATTACCACTGTAACAAAAGTGGTGATGGTTACTATTAGCTACTCTAAGCTAAATCTACCGGACATCTTTGTAACCTTTTACAAAAAACCTTTTTAGTTAAAATATAGAAAAAAACGCATATATTTCATAATATCAATCTCACATAAATATTTTTGATTTCACGAATACCCTTTATAATTATAATAATCATTTTTACACATACATTAATATATAAAATTATCCACATCCAGACAATAATGGAACGCCTAAGTACGGCAATAGCAGCCTCACTATCAGAAATGGTGCGCGAATCGTTCCGCACCGCGCTTGGCGAGAGTGTGATACCGGCGATGGAGAAGGCGCATGCGCAGATCTTCCGCCAGATCAACCACGCCTTCCAGACTGGGACTAAGGAGTGTATGTATTCGTTATTTTAGACTAGGATACTATGATTAGATTCTGCAGGTATCTGTTTTTAGAGTGAACTCTTATTTAAAGTATTAATATCAACCGAACATACAACATATTTGTTCTGGCCTTATATTCTATTCTAAATGGTTACTAGCTTGCAGTCTAGGTTGCGGGGGTTAGACGGCAATGGCTCTTTGTAAAAATCTGTAATACCTAGGCTAGACCTAAAGCAGACAGAGAAAAAGAAGAGTAGACATTACTTCTGTCCTAAATATATTCATATAATGGTATCATGCAAGGATCCTCATAAGTCTGAGCGGTTTCTTTTTGACAATAAACAAAGCTAATTTTACTATCTAATTTATTCTTATAAATTCATTTCTGTTTTACAATCTGTGCACTTGATAACACAATTATATCAATACCTACAATATGGTAATCAAAATACAATAATATAGTAATCACAGCATGTTTATCTCCCACCCAGTCGCAGCGAACACAGAGGCAGCGGCGCGTGCAGCGGCCGAACGCGGCGGAGCGGCGGGAGCGGCGCCTCTACTGCGAGCGCTGGAGCGGCACACCGAGGCGCTGGCCGCCGCCGCGCCGCCGCAGCCGCAGCACTACGCCGCGCAGATACGGGAGGTGGTGCACGGGTGAGGGAATACTGCTGTTACTATTTTATTTTTATTTTTTTTATGGTAGGTATAAGGGGCAAACATGCTGATACGTAGGTCACACTAAAGTTTTGCGTAACTTAAAAAAACAACATGTTATAATCAAAATATTATGTTTATTGCTTTATAAAATACTCTCCTAGACATTTAAAACATTTTTTTATGCGATACGACCATTTTTTAAAACAGATAGACCACTTATCTGAAAGCATGTTTTCTACGTGCTGAATAAATACTACCACTGCCTCTTCGGAGTTGGTAAAAGTGAAACCTCTCATCAAATCCTTTATTTTCGAAAAAATACAGAAATAACAGGGTGCTAGGTCAAGACTGTGAGCAAGATGGGTGACGATTTCCGAAAAACGGAAGCTAAAAATCACTTTGATCTGTTGACCGTGTGTGAAGAAGAGTTGTCATGATGTAGGAGAATGCGGCTTTTTTGTCGTCTTTTGCGAATTTTTTCTAACACCCTAAGCAAACAAATGGTAGCATATCACTCGGCATTAACATTCTTTTGATCTTCAAGTGCAATCGTCCGGATAAGACCCGTAGCTGAGAAAAAAAAATACGATCATTTTTTACCAACGCGTTGGTAAAAAATGATCGTATTTTTTTAAGAAAGGTAGGCGAGAAACGTTGCAACGTTTCTCGCCTACCTTACTTTTGTTGGACACTTACAGCACCAGAGACACTACTGCCAATACTAGTACCACTAATACTACTTTATTATCAGTTATTACAACTACCATTATAAGCACCACTACCATCGTCACCATCACCACCAGTACTGCCGTCACCACTGTAACTCTAACCATTACCACCACCACCTCTACTATAACATCATCGCTGTGAAAACTTTTATGTATTTATGTATGTAATGGTGAGGGTATGTTATGTCATATTGGTCATATTCATCTAATACCAATACTACAACTATCACTTACCACTGTAGTATCAATACATTACATCACCAGTAACATTTTTATTTGTTACGTATGGTGAGGCATAGGAACGTTAAAGAAAATTGTGCACAGGTAAAGTATGTACTACCATTACCATCTTTACCAGTATTATCATAAAATAGTGGTGCCTGTTATATCTACATCTACAACGGCTGTCGCTATTACCACGATTACCATTGTAACTCTGAACATCATCTAGACATGCAACAGCGTATCCAATGAAGTTCGAGTTCGCAAAAAACTGGTAACGCGCCGTGTGTATACAGGAAACACAAATATTGAACATAGCCCCATATAGATTTCCATTTGTTTTGTTGATGCAGTATAGAATGACGTTTTATTCAATTTTGGACTTGGCTCACATTTTACAATATAGTATAAAAAAAACGAAGTTCACTATCTAAAACTGTAAAAACAAATGTCAAACGTCATTCAATTTCAATATAAGTAATATTCATCCGCAGCGTCCTGGAGAAGGAGGTGTCATGGTGGCGCGAGCAGGCGCGAGCGGCGCAGATGTCGCGCGCGCACTCGCCCGCCACGCCCGCCGCGCCCTCCGTCGCCGACAGACAGGTAACATGTTCCTACTGCTGGGGGCCACACGACAGTGACTGGTCTAGACTTGCGCAAGTTGTGTTCATATAGCGCGATTTAATATTTTGTTGAGAAAATATTTTTTCTTATGCCTCGTTTAAAAATAGTTTTGAGAAAAAAAATATATCATTTTTTTAAGTCTTCAAAAAATTATTAAGGAAAGAAAACGATGAATGCGATTTTCTATTAAATATATTTATTATCTACAATTTTTAAATCTTTTCCAGCATAAAACTTCTCTAGAGGTAATTACACTATTACGCAACATTTAGTCTTTAGATAATTTTATGAAAGTCCTTGTAGTACATATTATAATATTATATTGGCGACGAGCAGATTCCCTAGCGTCCACTCGCAGAACTAGCGTATGCCAGTAGTATGACAGATACTGTCAGATACTATCTTGTCAGATGCGCGATAAACAGCATGTTTATCATTATTTGGTTCTTTTAAAGAATTATTTAGGTGTTGAGATGGATATTAATAAAAAAACGAAAGATCTACTGCTGTGTTCCTCAGTGTAATAAATATAACAAAGAGGGTTTAAGTTTCTATATCTTTCCTTCTAATCTAATCTAATTTCACCCTCACGAAGAGATCCTCTAGCATTTTTGACAACCTTGTAAATGTCCAACAATGAAATCATATTGCAGATCGTTTTAAAAATAAATAAAACTCAGGTTGTTGCACATGTATTTGTTCGAAAAGTATCTGTCAAATCTGTCCTATACTAGTTCCGCAAACCGCCGTTAGGGAAATTTACTCGCCAACAATAATCTTTCTCAATAATTCTTTAATATGACACAATCAGAATTTATCTACTTGGTTCCGTACTTTCATAGATTACCTACTAGCAACTTACAAATAAATGTTGTATCAAATACGAGTGTAACTTTAAATGACACAAATACAGGTGAACACACACATACAAAAAAAAATAAAGCTGAATCGAAAACTTTTCGAAGTCAGTTGAAAATTCCATACATACGAAGTCACGAGCCGAACTAGTCACGTATCAAAAATAGAATTCATATGGAACAAAGATAATATAAAACCCGTATTGCTGTCGAAGCGAACGCGATGCAAAATTCATATTCTCATCCGCGTAGTGTTCGTGTTCCGACGCCGACTCTTCGTTATTGAATGTGCGTGCTCCAGACTACGAGTAGGGTTCCTTGTAACATGTATTTGAGCTATTTAATAATAGTAAGGTAAAATTGGGTGAAAGAAATTTTGTTCATAAAAAGTAGCCTGCTTCGGCTTCGCAATAAACAAATTTTTCAAAAGGTGCCTTGAAACTTGAAAATTTAATATACTACCGGTCATACTGTAGCTTCTTAACACTGAAAGTGTTTTTGAAGCCGGTCAAGTAGTTCCGGAGCCTATTAAATTTTAACAATAAAAATTTCCCATTTTATAATACTAGTATAGAAGTACAGATAAAATGGATCCCTTTTAATTATACTTCTATATATATTGGGATCAGTAAATTTTGACACAATTGCCTTCAATTTTACCGACCGTCCCATCCCGTCTTCGGGATCAAATTCACGACATCAAATTTTAAGCTATTGCAGCTGCCCAACATTTAAAAATAGTCCACCAGCATAATTAAGCAGAGTGTATATTTTTCATTCTTTCTTTTTTTCCATAAACATTAAATTTGTAGCAACAGAGAAGCATAAACATTTGCAACACTGAGGTAGAGCCACAAACGTGTCATCCCTAGTCGTTCGCCGTTTTTAAGCTGGTGAGCTTAAAACCGACTAAGGAATAAAGCGGGAACAAGGATTAGTGAATGTATTTTAAAATTCACATTAATTAAAAATTCTTTCAAAGTTGCATTTGTTTGCGGCTCTACCCGCATGGAGGTCGGTTATCGCACTAAAATGTTGCCTATATCCTTCTTTTCTACCTTCGTATAAAAATTCAAAGAAACTAAACCAGCGACTAACGCATTTGTAATATTGGAAATATTTAATTTTAAAATGAAATCATACTAAAAATTGTATAAAAAATTTAATCGCTTAAATAGCAAGAAGTCATGTTCCTTCCAGCCACAATCTCCTCTCACACTCGTATGAAATATTGTCCTCCTCTTCTCTATTATCTACCCCTAAAGCGCCGTCTACAACATATCACATAAAACAAAGAGCGTATTGTGATCTTACTTTATTGTTGTATATATTTTCTTTACCTCTAATACGTGAAAGAAATATTGTTAGATGTTTATTACTTCTTATTATAATACAATATTATTATTTACTCATTTTAGAAATAGGAAAGTGAGTTTGTTTGTTTTCACCGTTTTCACACTGAAACCACTGTTCCGATGATGAGTCATGAATTATGCAGATATAAAGGTGGAAGCCTAGACTAAATAAAAGGGTTCTTTTATCCTGAAAAAATGACACATTCCCAAGGGATTAGCATTTAACACGACGATATTTACGCGGGCGTAGCCGTGGGCTAAAGTTATTGATATTATAAAGGCAAAAATTTATAGGTTTGTATGTTTGTTGCTCTTTTACGGCACGATTTAACTGAAAATTAAAATGGTGACCGCTCACACCTTGGTTTAATACATATGCGACCTATTATGGTGCTATTATTCAACATTATTTTTTATCTATTAATTATGTACACAAAAGTTATCGGCCTATTAAACAACACATTAAAATTGACTAATATCTCTGAATATCTGAATATATTTGAATATATTTTAGTATCATTTCATATACTTTGGTGATTAATTTGTGGAAACTGGTAAGTAGCTAAAAAATAAACAATATTTAACTAACTAAATAAGAGAAGTTTGCCCTACTATAATTTGCAATTCTAGTACTATAGAAGGTCTAACAAAGGAATGGACTATTTTGATTGTCTTCGAACTTAATTGGCGTTGTAAGCGCCACCACATCGACCGCCTTTGTGTCTACGTGACTTTGGTCCAACAATCTACGGTTATTTGGCACTACTAAGGCCGTTTCAACGTAGTTTAAAGTGGAATATCTTTTTTTATATAAACAACTAGCTGTTACCCGCGGCTTCGCTCACGTTTGTTCAGGTTTATAATATAAATCTAAAAAATAAGAATAATTTCCC
>DVXP01003150.1:0-11689 GCA_018235645.1 Junonia grisea
ATCACGCTGCGACCAATAGGAGCGAAGAAACAGTGGAAAATGTGGAAAAAACGGGGGAAATTATTCTTATTTTTTTAATTTATATTATAAACCTGAACAAACGCGAGCGAAGCCGCGGGTAACAGCTAGTAAATAATAAATTTGGAAGTCTATTTTTACTCCTCGCACGTTTGTCAGCATTGTTATTGTTTTTTTAACGTTTACTTTAGGTTCAAGTTTGTATTTGCTGATGATTAAATATATTGGACTTGAGTTATTAATTTTATAACTTATCAAAAGTTATCTTTTTTCAAAGAAATTAGGTGTATAAACTCGTGCACGACGCTCAGGTGAATTTCAATAGAGTTTTCGTACTAAAAATGTTCTATATTTTGACAAGAATAGTTTTCAACAATCTTTTCCTGGTGAGTCAGTGGTAACATTTTTTTTTTCAAATTACCTTAAAACTGAATAGTACACGTACATAAAACAATAAACAAAATAATTATTTACAATTTCAAGTTCCCGTATAATTTACTCTACAAATCATGTCGTGGGGTGGCAAGAATGCTAGCAGCATGTCTTGAATAATAGTCTTAAAGTCACACGCTGTTCTTGACTGAATAAATGCACCCTATTATGAACTGTAAGAGATTCTAACTGTATAATAATTTATTCTAAACATAACAGTATTTTAGTAAGTTTCTTCATTAGTAGAGACCGGATTAAATGCAACATAAAAAACTTTATAAAAAATTTAAGGTAAAATATGCATTTAAAGCAAAAACTAACTGTCTGATCCAGTCTCTAATCATTAGGTTAGAATAACCAAAAATCCGCCCTTACGCTTTCTAAGACAACGTCACCTATAATTTAATGGTTAACTTAATGTTAGGTTAATTAAACTAATTCACTACCCCTTCCCCATTAATTCCCCATCCATTCCCCCTCCATATCCCCTAAAAGGCCGGCAACGCATTTTGTAGCTCCTTTGTATTGCAAATGTCCATGGGCGACAGCATTCACTTACCATCATGTGATCTGGCAGCTCGTTTGCCGCCCTATTCCATAAAAAAAATATTACCTTTTTCATTAGTCTAAAAATCCATATACTTCACATGTTCCATAAATATTTTTATCGTTTGTTGGTAAGTATACCTACATAGCACAACACACTCATATTAATATTTGAACGACCTTCCTAGAATATCTCAAAGGATTTCTCTAAAAGTTGGACAGACTGACAAACCCCTACCGAGGCCCAAAAAGTAATCATGTTAATGACACTTCAGATCACTTTCTAAATAGTACAGACCTTCATGTAAACTAAACCGGTTTTGTAAAAAAGAAAATGGCGTCGAGTTCTGAAACACGTTATATTAAAGAAACCCATTGAGTCTCCTCTCGGAGTCTTTGAAATTGTAATTTCTGGGAACGTAAAGGAAAGGCAGGAAGGAAATTCTAAGGCTTGGTTGTTCGCATTATGAAAGGAAAATGTAGACTGCATTTTCTTTAAATAAATTAGTAAAATTACTGTCATTAAAGTATAATATTGATGACAGGATGGTGTAATGATCACTGTAACTGACTGAAGAATTACCAGGTTTTATGGTTATTGTCGTGGTTTCTGTGTTGGTGTTTTTGCCAAGTGTGTTTTGGACAAATGCCATAAAATTATGAGGTCATTTTTAAGACATCATAACCTATAAAAATAATACTGATTCGAGGTTTTTTTGAATGATTAGGTACCTAATTTAGGACGATGGCTATACCATAAAGTTAATAGAAATGCTAGTGAATGTACTAGAAAGAAATAGGTACCAAAATCGGCGGGACGCGTATAAATCAGTCGGTATCACGGCGTCCATTTGCCGGTCCCGGGAATAATTCACTCGGGACAACAGTATTAGACATTCCATTTTAGTGGCTACAGTACTGCTGGAACCGTTTGACTTCTGTTTGGTATCCAATATTGCATGGTCTTGATTAATGGAATGCTTTATAATGAACTTTATTGACAAATGAACATATTTAATTGAATCAGACTTTATGGAATCCCATGATAATTAGTCAGAAAGTACCAAAAGTTGTTGCAGCATCTCCTGGGCATGCTCTGATTCGTGGTGGTGATACCAGAAAAATACATATTGTCTTCATTGTAAGTAATTATATATATTAAATATATATTATTAATAAACTTGTTTATTGTCATATTGTGACGAGTATTTGATATGATACAATTAGGACCAACTACTTTACTAGGTTATAGTTAGTTTCTTGTTAAGAAAATAATATCTTAACCATTCTCATCTTTAAGCACTCCATCGTTCATTATAGTATCATGGATCACCAGTATAAACTAAAATAATACATTCTCACAGAGTTTGTCTGTATTGAAATCCAAAACCTTAAAAAATATACACATATTTTCAAAAATTATTTCATTAAGAATTGGACAATCATTTCAAGTAAGATTTGACTGTCCTTCAGTCTTACTAGAACAGATTTTTCCTCACAAACAGAACTGACCTAAATCAGGCCTGACCACTGCCTCAAGAGCAACAGAATGAGTAAGAATAATTCACGGCCCCAAGTAATTATCATCTGCGAGTGATGTAGGACAATTTAACATCCCCACCGAGACGAATCAGTGAGGTTGTGTTGCTCAGTCAGAAATGTACTGGCTTATTTCGACCGAGTCTTTAATGAACATTGTCTGAAGTAGTTTATTTTGTATGATGATGGATGATGCTTTTATAGAACTATTTTGTAAGTTTGAACATGTAAAAAAGTTATCAAAATTTTCAACCATTTTTATTTTTGTGGTAGAGGTTATGTGTAGTGTGTAAAACAGTAAATTAAAAAAAAATCGAAAGTCCTCTATTATTTTTCTATGCAAATTTCTGACCCTAAATGTTGCCTGGAAGAAATCGCTTTGAAGCGATAAGGCCGCTTTATTGTAGTTATGTTCTGGGTATTCTTTTTTTTCTTTTGTTATGTGTGGTATGCAATAAAAATATTTATCTATCTTATCTATCTATCTATTTTTTGTGTTAGAGTCTAGTTACAATTTACTGTTTACACAGACACTGGTATAACACCATACTTTCACAAAAGATCGGAAAACAGAAAAACTTAGCAAAAACAGAATGTCCAATTCCCCTTTTTAGTTCTCCCCTTAAATAGCCGAAAGTCCGATTCCCCTCTGTCAGTCCCTTGCTTTCAAGATATATTCAATTTAATATCAAAATCAAAAATACAATTTCACATTGCAATAACAATAACAATTGATGACGTCACATTTGTAAATTAATAGCGACTAACGATAACATTATCATTACGTCACATGCAGATCAATACGTGATTACAGCTATTATCTAATTCAGAGTCATCACCATTACAATTAGACCTTTCAATAGAGATATGGCTAAAGGTTAATTATAGTAATTATATATAGAAAGATTTTAAGATTTTAATTAATATTTCATATATCCCTTCCTGTTATGACTCATATATTATGAGAGAAAAAATTATTGTGAAAATGTGAAAATGATATGTGAGAGAAAAGATGAATGTGAAGATAATAAATGAATTATGTAATTGAAGTGACCATTATATTTAGACCCTTTAATAGATAGGTTCTAATGTTCAAATCATAGCGATTAAATGCAAAGATATTTTATGGTTTTCAAAAGAGCTAAAGCACCATTGTCCTTTCCAAATTTTGAGAAAAAATATGATTGTGAAAATAAAAAATGAATTATCTAATTCAAATTAAACCTTTTAATAGAGATAGGCTAGTGTTTTAATAATTTGGATTAAATATGCAAAAGTTATAAGCCGTTATTTTGGAATGTAAAATTAGTTAGGTATTTGAAGTGGTGTGTTAATCTGAATATGACCTCAACCTTTGAATTATTTAGCATATGGTGATGTAAAGTTACGAGAACATAGGACTAATTAGATTTAAAAAGGATGCAATAATTACGTTTTACCTTTCAAAAAAATACAACTAATTTCAAAAGTTATCACTGAATAGCCACATCAATATCATATCGTAAAACTATAAGGGTTCCGTTTTGATTACGAAACTCTAGAAACCTACTAATATTTTAATTTAATAAATAAATCGATAAATGTACTGTTAAAGGTAGTCCAGAAGGGAATAATAATACAACAACTGTTCATTATACATGTCTCTATTTCCACGATTAATACAATAATCATACTCTATATCGCTATATCTTCCATTCCAAAGAGTCTCGTATTCCAAAGAGTCCCGTTAACACTAGGTAATCGAGTTATGGCAAGGTGATAGAGCGAAGGTGATAGGCGGGGAGCGAACGAAAGAACTGACTCTAAATTAGAACCATAAAAGAAAATCCATCACCTCCTTCCATTCATCCATTCTTACTTCAATGACTGAACATTTAACGACTATACCCAGAACCAACCAGAACTCGTGTAACTCGTAAAAAATCTTCTTTTACTATTTTAGGGTTCGTATATTGTACTTTGTCTTAAGTATTAAATCTGTGACGGGAGACGTTATGTAGCCTGCTACACAAAAGAGTCACACGCACTTATATGGCTTCGTTACGTCAACGTATTAGTTTACTACATGGCATTCGTGACGTCAATACGAAAGGTTGATAAAATTCGATACGCTCCATCGAAGAAACATTTGCGAAGCACGAAAAATACAACATAGTCTGTCTATACATTTGCAAAGTCTTAAAATTTGAACAGGATTATGTATTTTACTTTAATTTCTTTAATACGTTGAATAAAACATTGCAGTACAAAATGTCACTAGTTTACCCAAAGGCTCAAATAAGTAGATGTGTATAAACGAGAAATGGCACATAATGCTATATTTGCTTTGTAACAAAGAACATATAAACAGCTACAATTGAATCCATTGATGATACAGTACATAAAATGGATTCGTTTTTCTGGAATTTATGTATTAAACGTTTTGTTCTCACAGGTAAGAGTCTATTGACTGTCAAGGAATTCGCTACAGAATTATGAACAAAGACTGCGTTGTGGAACAGCTGATCGGGAGCAAAAAATGCCTTAGGTAAAATTGAAGCAAAATCTCTTAAGAAAACGTAAAAAAATGTTAGGATGCATGTTAAAAGAATCCTTAGAGAAAATCGAGCGCAGCGTGATAAACAAAGTTAGCCCAAACAAAAAAAGTTTTTTTAGTGAACAGCTGATTGACGGCAAGGTAAAGTCTGAGAACTTCATAAACATACGTGGAGATATAAAATTATTTATTATAAAAACATTTCTCTGGAAGATATTACTTTAATATGATATAATACATATGTATGTAAAAGTTTCTGTTTCAATTTTTTTAATAAAGGGGCATAATAAGATTTCAAAACTATATCCACCTAGTTAACCAAACACGCTATATGTAAAAGTTGTCTCTTTAGTCGAAAATCTCAAACAACGATAAAGTTAAAGTCACTTAGTCCGAGTTATGGCACACAACACGACGACGCGAGATTGCAAAGTTGCAACCGCATCCGATGTTTTAAAACTTCCCCTATAGTCCCCATAGTTGGCACTTCGTAATTGATCGTCCTGATGCCGTCCATCCGCGTTCGGTTATACGTTGTTCTATACGCGATGACAAATTGCCGAAGCTTTTAAACTCGATCAAGCCGAGACCGCGCGCATAGGCTTCGGATATCCGATAAAGTGATCGTTTATAAAGTTATCAACTTATTGCCTATTGCACTAATGGATTTTTTTATCGCTTGTTCCAACCGGTACGGCTTAAACGGTTTTGTATTGAAAATAAAGATACAATAAATATGGCTACAACATCTTACGATGTTGTGTTTACTGCAATTTTACCAAGAGAATATTATTAGAGACGAATACTTTAGATTCAAAGAGTATTTAAGGCGTTAATTATTCTCAGCAGATGCGAAAACGAACAGCTTTCTACGTGAAGACGAAATCGACTCAGTCAACGGAGTCGGATAAAAAACTAGGTAAATTGTCTAAAACATCCGTCGGATTGAGATAAGACGGGATACGGGCGGCAGCTGCTTTCACATCTGCCCTTCATCCGCGGACGCCGAAACATCGCCGAAAGAAAAAAATCTCTTCATTATTGCTCGCGCCTC
Organism: Junonia grisea; assembly: GCA_018235645.1. Classification (NCBI taxonomy): domain Eukaryota; kingdom Metazoa; phylum Arthropoda; class Insecta; order Lepidoptera; family Nymphalidae; genus Junonia; species Junonia grisea. Next base: position 6,126 of record DVXP01003150.1, read on the forward strand.
GACAGATGAGAATCAAGTCGCTAGCAGCTGTTGCGTGCCTTTAATTATATCGTGCGGGACGCGCACGTTTGTAGTTTGTGCTGAGCAACGCGTGTCGACACCAACTCTACTTGCTATAGTACCACCAGTTGAAAGGCTAATGTTGTTAGAAAATTAATTTGATACATGTAATTTTGTTTTCTACACCTTTGTTTAACTCTGTAGCATTTTTGTCTTTGTTCATTTAATTTGTCTTACTTTAAATTCTACTGGTATCAAATATATTGATTCACCTGTATGTTCTCTATTTTACTGGAATAAGCTGCCAAGAATTGTCGCTGCTAAGTGTATTCGAGAGTTTTTAATATTTGAAATTGCTTCGTACCTGTACGACGTAGCATGTTAGTGAAATATAAATTTTCAAGTGTATAAAATAAAATACGACTTTATTAAATTTCGACCGTGATAAAAATTTAATGAGTTTAAAACATTATAATTAACGGTGAGTTAAGCATTGTTAGGTGTGACTTAAGTTTTTACGAGTAACGTTTTACAGCTTTTAATTTAACTTCAATGCCAATAACGGTCACTACTTACTTTAATCCTTAATATATTTGTCCCAGGTGCCTCTGTTACTATAATCTATGATGACTGTACCAAACCTGACCCTAACGATTTCTACAATATTTTAATATATGATTGTTGCACCAACTCGTAAGTCTTTGTTTTGACGCCATTGTTGGCGCAGTGGTCTCTGCAATTGACTGAAGCACATTAATGCTGACCATAAGGTTGTAGGCTCGATCCCTGCTCGTGACAGACACCCGTATTAGCCATATGAATGTCTGTCATGGTATTTTAGGTAGGTTTTGTTTGTGTTGTGTTTTCAGACCCTCGACACAGGATCCCATGATCATACTGGGATTCGTTGAGTTTGAGGGATTGTGATAGATAGAAGACAAATAGACAGAGGAAAACATTAACATGGAAATGCTGTCTTATCACTAATAGTGATCCCTTACAGACAACTTCATTTATTATGATAATAATACATAGCATAGAAATACTCTGTCATGTCATGTGCATAGAAAGTTTCTGTCATGTTTGTTTGTGTTTGGTACTCACCTCCCGAAGCTCCTTGATCTTTGCACCGGCCTTGCCAATGACGCAGCCGGCTCGGCTCTGGTGTATCAGTAGGCGGACGTCCAGGTCATCATTAGTACCACCTTTTGGTGCTCCCTAATAAATACATTTCTCTTAGAGAATAGGTGACAAAGGGTTTGACAAAAGTGGCATGTGTTTGTGCGTCTTGAATGAAATGTTTTCAAGTTATATAGTTATAAGAGTTCTTAATGAGTAGGGTTATTACTTTTTAGTGCTTTATTAAGGTGAAATATTTGTAATATTTAATAGGCAATTTGTAACTTACATCAGCCAAATTTGGTAGTATGTCTTTTACAATATCCATAATAGTGTCGAGATCCGACGCCGTTATGGACAGAACCCTGAAAAACAAACAGTCGGTTAGGCCACATCAAAACCGAGGGTCGCGAATAAAAATCACATCACAATACTTAAAAACGGTGTAATAAATCAACGGTCAGGGAGGACTCACATCGGTCTGATATCATACAAAGCGTGATAGCCTTACAAATTAAAACAAATGTTTAATTGTGTCGGGATCATCGGAACAATCGTGGTCTAAGAAAACTTAGCGGCGAGAGGATGCGACACCGAGGTCTAGAAAACGGGAGGAGTCTCGGGTAAAGTTAGACGTGCATCGTCCGCGGTCGTGATGGGATCTGACGGGATGAAGCGGCTAACGTGTTCTCCTGACTGTTGACGTTCAGTATGAGGCGTCGGGCTGTAAGGTTTGAGAGTAGTTTGGCGATATAGTTTACCGTTCGGGGCCGGGGCAATCTGGGACTGTTATAGAGGCTTTGTACTGCGTGGCGGGGCGGCGGGTGCGGGGCGGCGGCGTCCGGCGGGGCGGGACCGGCAACCAAGAGTCGCTGTAGCGGCGCACCACGCGCCTCGCGGGCCCGGACCGACACCGGGACTCGTACCATTTCCAACTACATTGTGACTCTATGCCCACAATCCCACACAATACTAACGCTAACCCTTCATATAGGTATTTCAAAATATTTCTCTTTTCATATATCCTATTACCAAACATATAACTCGATACTTGTCATAGAGGTGTAAGTGTCATTAAGGTGTGGAAAAACCTTTCAAATTAGTATCACAGCGAAGCAATTTTAATGGTGTAACAGAAGTGTTTATAAAGCAAGTATCAAGGTATAAAAATCGACGGTTGGAAATGGTAAACGGTGTAGGTGCGTACGGAGGCGCGCGGTGCGTCGCGCTACTGACACAGAGGCGTCTCGGGGGCAGTAAGAACCTGTAACTGGCTGCCGGGGGGTTATTGTCTAGCCTACGGACTGCCGCGCGTCACCCGATGGTCCTTCGACCACCGAAGCATACGCTGCTTCAAACAAAACAAACTCAAAGATCGTTCCCAAAAGCCCAAGGCAAAAGATATGGGTATGGTTAACGCGTTACCCCACAAAAGCGGTTCTTTTTTTAATATGGTGTTTTGTACCTGTAGTGAAAAAATGTTATTCTATTAAGTTAGCATTTTGAATAACAGTAAATGTATATATATTTATATTCCATTTCATTACAATTTGTACAAAAGTCAAATGGACCCGAAACTAGGCAAATCTCAATAATCAACGTTTCATTTGTACACCTCAAATTAATTTAGTTATCACAACATTGAAAAAATATACCATATCAATTCAATCGTAAGTATTACTTAAAAATGACTATATCGTAGCTCGTTATAGCACTTTGTACAATTTCTAATGTAATGAACGATACTTACTGATGATCTGTAAGGTAGCTCAAAAAATTAAATAAATTAATATGGATTGTAATATAATTGCCAACAGTATTACCTAATGACTGAAACTAACTCGAATATATAGTGTTAAGTTTGAAGGCTACTTTCATAATTTAGTATATAATGTCGAGGCCTAATTTACTTGGTGATCAACAGTTGAATTTAATACTGACCTCATTCCTCAACTTGGATATATTCGCCCCTCCTTTCCCGATAATAGAGCCAGCCACCTGGTAATAAATACGACTGAATTATATACTACGACTAACTACCAACAATCTTACGAAGTTAGTGCATCTGTCGAAGATTGATCACATTTGTAGCTACAAATTGCATCTTCAAACGTGAAGGAAAAAATGTTAAATGGATTTCAAAATAATACAGTATACTATTGGACTACATATATCATAGTAAATTGAATAGACAAATAGACAGATAGAGTACTTCACAATTTTGATTTTCACTCTATATAGGTAAAATATTACTACTGTGGAAAAGTTATAACTATAAGTAGGTAATTAAATTGTGCCAGCTGGAACTGAGATAAATATGTATCAAAGAAATAATTGTTTCTACAATATAAGATGATAAATTTACCTTGCTCGGTATGAGGAAGGTGACTTCATCGTCGGTTTGCCGCTGACGCTTCTGCATGGGACCATCATCGCCGTAGGCGTCGCGTTTCATCGTATCTAATATGACAATATTGAAATGCTGAATATATTATTGAAAACTAATTCATGTCACATACCTACATCATTCACAAGAGATTTACGATAAAGTAGGGACTCTTTGGATCCATAATATTTAGAGTCTTGAAATTTTGTAAGAATATACCCTCTGTAGTTTACAGATGCTCTTAAAAAGGTAATTTCTTTTATTTGTAAAATAGAAATGAGAGAAGTCGCGGACAACTGCTAGTTTTATACAAGCGGCAATCTACGCACGTAACGCACATAATAAGACTTAGAAACTTACTTACACGTTTTTTTTAATTTTACAGAGCCATCTAATATTTTTCATAAATTAACAATAATAAACTCATGTATGCAAATTGTAGAGGTTAGAGCCAAATTATAAATCCTTTGTACGTTTTCATTTCGATAAAATACAATACAGTCAACTTTTCCTTTTAATGAATACAGTACCCTATACAGTTGGTAATTGATAAAAAAAACATGGTCTAATTGAAAATTCTCTTTGCCTGATGTCTTTGAAAAATTAAACAAGCGACTTAATCCGGAGTTTCGATTAATTCACTAATATTGTAACAAATGTAGGTCACTGTAACATTGTCAGTTGTTTTGTCGTGTTTATATCATTTAGTAATCAATGGTGAAATCAATCAGTGTTCGATGCAGGCCGGCGCCGGTACGCCGAGCGGGTATCGATCCCGCTACCGCCGCCGGTTCGCTACAAACTAACAAACAATCATCCGCCGGCGATGCCCTGACAGCCGGTCCCCCGATCTTATCAACTTGAGTACTTACTTCGCTTTTTGTGCTCATCAAATTACTTATTTATAAACGACGTATTATTTACGAAATAAATTGAAGTCACTACCAAAATATCTTTAAACGTAACAATGTAATGTTGACGAACCATTATATCGACATCACGGAAATTGAATCATATCTATGTTTTTAAAGAAATTACTTTTTAAGGTTATGCACTTAATGAATGAAATAGTTAAGGGTGAGGGCTAAAGTAAATCTTACTATGTAGTTCATAATACTTAATCAATCAAGCTGACCAATCACTTCTAATCTATACTTAATTCTAAGTTAATTAGACTTCTAGTTTTACATCAACATTTTATATAAAGCTGACAGGTTGTTCGTATGTTTGCACGCGCTAATCTCGGGGATTATTAATCAGATTTAAAAGATTACATATTTTGTACTACACTCGTAAGTTACAGGGTATTAAATTTCACGCTACGGCTCATGAAAGCGTTATTAAATTAACAATTAACATAAATCAATCTGAAAGCTTAACGCAGGTGAATCAGCGAAGCACATCTATCACCATTATTTCATATACTACCATAATTATTCAAAATCGAGAAAGCTTGTTTTTCTTTTAGATATATTGCCCAAAATATGGCTAGTTTGCTTGTGTTAAAATGAAATGTAAAGCTGAGCTCAACAAAACCTCCGCTAATATTATTTTAGCGCCAGTAATTTCATTGCATGTTTGGAGTATTTTTCCGGCGCGAGGTTGATTTGTGCATTTTCTTTGTGAATAACAAAAAAGCTTAGCGTGCCGGTGTCGGTTCAATAGCCATAGCTAGGACGCAGTACAACAGGGCCGCGTATGAAATTCCTTTCAAACTATCGCCGCTTTGAAATCGAGTGATTTTAGCACGAAAAAGAGCATAGTAAGCATAGTCAAGAATTTAGGCTAACTTTACGCGCATTCTTTATTAAGGTCGTCTATGTAACCTAGAAAAATTATTGTGTGAAAATATATTACGTTTTCCTTGAAAACTTAATAAGTATCAAAATGAAACTGAAATAATGAATGTTTAGTTCCGAAACTGTTTTTTAACCGACTTCAAAAAAAGGAGGAGGTTCTCAATTCGTCGGGGCCTTTTTTTATTTTTTATGTATGTTACCGAATTACTCGAAGATGGCTGGGCCGATTTTGACAATTCTTTTTTTGTTTGAAAGGGTAT
>DVXP01003151.1:0-11688 GCA_018235645.1 Junonia grisea
GTCCTAAGCCAAATTTGTACTATAGTGTATTTTGTCAGTATTGGTCCTTGGCTGCTAGCTGCTAGTTTCAGTCTCATGAAAAAAATATAGGTCAAATTCAGAATCCTGTTTGAAGTCAATTGAAACATTAAAATCATATTCTTCGTGTCTCGGAAATTATCATTATTGATATTTTCTTAGGTTAGCCAATTTTTAAATTGGTACCAGTGCAGTTCATAAATATTGATAGAACTATTAAGTAACATTCATCCTCGTCGAAATGAGATTCAAGACCTGATTGCGGATAAATTTTAAGGATTTTTCGACTCAGTTCAGCACACCCACCTGTCAATATATTCTCTGTGCACCTGCATGGTGTTCGCGGCGATGTATTTCATGATAAACTTTGAGGCCTCCGTTTTCCCCGCCCCTGATTCGCCTGATATGAGCACGCATGTGTCCCTGCCCTGAAACAACATTTTAAGGTATCAGATGATTTTTGCCACAAGAAATGGTAAGGAAACATTTATAATCATTTATAAGCGCCTCGACTTATCGGCCTTCAGTAAAACAATGGTATTAATGGGACCGTGTTTCGGGAGTCCAGGGACATATACAACACGAAACAAATATCCAAATCACGCCACGCATCCGGTACGTTTGTCACGAGCGGGGATCGAACCCGCAGCCGCAACTGATGTTCTTGTGCGGGTCCTAAACTGTCGTCACTAACTATTGCTATTTATGCATAAAGCTTATGACTGTTTCAAACAAAAGTAAGATGATATTTAAAGGAATTTTCAGTGTTTAAAAAATCAACTAAAAGCGTGGTTTACCTACTTCATTTCTATTAAAGCAACATTGTTTCAAAGTTTAGGGAAGGATTTACCTCTATATGCCGGTAAATAATTTCTGTTTTACATTACTTAAAAAACTATCACTTATGAGATGGCATCTTTTATCTCCCGTAACCAAAGGTTCTCAAATTATAAGCTCTTAAATTTTTATGATCCAGTCTCGTGTCCAGCTTTCTCACATCACAGATTCCGATGAGGCTTAAATCCCTAATACCTGTTTTTTACTACAGCTTACGCTACATAAGTAAAGCGCTTAACTTATTTAAAAGGCAGAGTTTGTTCTGTATTTTAAAACAAAATCTATTTAAATTTTATCATACAAATAGTTGCCGCCGAACTAATCAGGACAAATAATGATTTACCGTTTTCCTGTTTCATTGTCGCTCATCAAACTTGTAATGGGCTTAAATATAATACAATAAATGCTATAATATAATTATGTTTTTCGATTAACTAAATAAAGCAAAATAAAATAATCATACTGTTAAAAAAAAATACTAGAAGGTACCAAATATTCTGCTGCCGATATTATCCGTTAAGCAGATTTAATTTTGTCAATCTTCCAAGATACCTAAAAACGCCTACAACGTCTAGACTACTTTACTCATCTTTGGCAGACAGCAACATTGTAGTTCAAGGGCCGTATTTTTAATACATATTAAGTCACATAGGTGGTCTGAAGCGTTGATAATTCGCACCCATATATGTGCCAACAACAATGCTTCAAAGGCAGTGAACGCGAGCCAACGACTGCACAATGGGCACTAAACGCTGGACATTCACGTATGACAGCAGCCAACAATACCGCGTAGGTCAAAAGCCATTAAATTAAAAACGATGAGAAGTTAAGTTGTAAAGTTGTAGCGTTTCGATTTAAAAATACGAAGGTATGAAGATGACGGTTTCGAACGAATGACAGCCTAACTATAGTGGTAATAGTTATGATCTGTTTATGGTAAACGGGTATAGTACAGGGTCAATAAAACTTGATTATAAATCTGATTAAGAACTTTTTCCTGATCTATAATAAGTACATAATATTAGGTACGAATATTTATTCCACTGAAGACTTGGTTTCTGAGTTTATTCTTTACATACGCGTATACGAAACTTTCCTCTTTCTAAAAACAAAATAGTATAGATTATAATTCCTCACCTGTTGTCGCAGAACTCTCTGACAGGCATCGGCGACCGCGTACACGTGGGGGGGCACTTCAAACATCTCCCTCCCCCTGTACTCCGCCATATGCTGCTGGCCATAGATGTCGAGGGTCTTGTACGGGTTGACGGAGACCAGCACCTCGCCTATGTATGTGTAGATCTTGTTGTGTTGAAATCTGGAACGATGAGAAAAATCTTTAATTAGAAATTAATTAATGAAACGTAAAAGTATATGTAATGGAAAAAAATTACAGAATTTTCAAAGATATAATTAACTACTTATTCTTTCTTATATTTTAATCCCGAAAAAAATTACGATCACAATGCCTGTACATATCCCACAGCTGGGCATAGGCCTCTTCTCCTATTAGGGAGAAGATATGGACCTTAATCCACCACGCTGCTCCACTGCGGATTGGTGGATATACAAGTTAAGTACTCCATTTGAAATCTCTAAATTATTTTTTTACTCAACTCAGGTTTAATTTCAGCGCCTGTAGCACGTATACATCAGAATTAATTAGCCAGAATATGTAACAGTTTTGTAATTTAAGAATGCTATAATACCTAATTATGTCTGTCTTATTATGATAACAGTCTTAAATTTAATTACTATTAAAATAGCACATGAATTTAAAAAAATCTAAAATAAATTAAATTCACATTTTAGTTCTCAATAAGAAGAAATTGTAACACGAATCCCAAGGTGTCGTAACCACATATTTTCAAACAAAAGCAACATTCAACACCGTCTCTTATTACTTTTATTTCACGTCTCGTGTGCCAAAATATATAAACCTGGGGTCGTCGACCCGAAGCTTGCATGTCAGCACTCGGGGCAATCACCATCAAAGAGCATAAATCATAAAAGACACGGAGTAACCTTAATAACTGGAGCGCTTTGCGAGCTTAGTTGAGCCATCTATTTCATAGCCATTATGTCATTTCTTTTGAATTATTCTGTAGTATACTATTAAACATTTCATCATTTAGTTCAGAAATGGTTCCAGCTAGCTTTTATGGCAGAATCAAGCTAACTGTTGCTAAGTCGTCCTTTAATTTAGATTAATAACTGACTCACACTTGTACGGAGATATCTGTTCTAATTAGAATGAGTAAAGAAAGAATTTGAGATATCTTCTTTTCTAAACACTGACTATTTGTTTTAAAAATACCATAAAAATAGCAGTCCTAAAAGTAAAAGAAGTAATTTATAAACAACAGTCACCTATTACCTAGAACGAAATACTGATAACCTAACTTAACCCTTATAGTCACCGGAATGCCCAAATCCTCAAAGTAACAAAATTATTTCGGACAATGAATCTCTGAATGCTCCAAACTGGAATAACGCAAGAACATAATTCAAAGCGATTTGCACAGGAATCCGATAATTTCGCAAGAAATTCAACATGCATCATTAAAACGGAGCAAGTCGGGAATCTCAGACGTCGTGTGCGTCAAGCGACCCGACCTAAATACTACACTCAGTGCGTTTTGTTTTTAGAAGCATAACTGCAATATGCAAGCTATTACACTCCAGGAAATGCAAGTCGGAGATTTTAATGATGATATGTTGTAGAGATTAAATGGTTTTGATGGAGTATGTTATGTAGAAGATGTTGATGTCGGAGTTGAGGAACGTACTATACGTTCCTCAACTTTGTATCAAACTTATAGGGCTTTAAAACTGTTTGATGTAGGTATAATTTTCAGTTAAAATGATGTTTTCATTGTACTCAGATGTATAGTTCTATAAATCTTCCTTCAATGAAAGCAATGGTTTCGAAATAAATTTTATAGAAGGTACGAGTACGTTACTATAATTTCACACAATAAGCTTATATAATGTTAACAAAAAATCAGCCAACGTTTTGTTTTGTGAGTATTGTTTATAAATTATAATATATAATAAAATAAACCAATTTACTGTTCGGTTTACCTTTCTTTTCCAATGGTAGAATTAGCATATCGTAAACTAGGTCTGTCATAACTTCACGTTTTGATTAGCATATCATGCAAACAAACTAAAAGATCCAATTATGAGCTGTTGCAGTACTGCTATTGCATTTTAGATCTTCTATCGTGGAATATAAGTAATAGAATTGATTAGTTTCAATTAGTATACTTAGTGTTCGATTGTCAAGTTCAAAAGCTGCGTCGGTGACGTCAGCTTTGCCCACGCGCCTCCGTGGCCGGTTTTTAGTTCAAGATCAACTGCCGGCGACGAGAGGTTAAATACATCAATGACTTGTTTTATATGGATTTTTTACATCTTACAACTATCAAAGAGGGTAAATCTAGAGGCCTGTAATTGTAATGCATACGTTACAATGCTATTTCAATTAATTTGTTGAGAGTATAAACATCTGTTTATAGTTTGTTGGTTGTTATTTAGTAGTAGCGTTTGATTGGTGTACCCGAAGAGGAAGGATAAAGATTTAAGAGGCGCCTTAAATAACAGAAAATGTTATATTTATTATAGAATGAAGTGTTTATTGGATACGTATGTCATTTATTCAATATTTCAGACTGCCTATACCACATAATATTACTCTTAAAACAACTTCTCATCATGCAACACTTATCGAGGTCATGTGCCGATGGCACATAGTATGAAGGATGATTTTGACAAAAAACATCAATAAAACAGGATTTTTGCCAATAAATCCGATAGTATTTATCGTTAGTATGAAATGTACAAAATGATAAGAGTATTTAAAAACTTTCACTTCTATTCGAATGTGTCATGTTCTCCGTAAGACATTATTTAAATTCTAAAATGTTATGGTTGTTGTGACTGGGTAATCTGCTATAAGCAATGCTAATGCCGATGATTCATAGAAAAATAACATCATTGAGACATGATTCATGCTTAAGATATATTTATGTCACTTCTAACTATATTCAATATACATAGTTTGTTTAGTTCCTGATAATAACAAATTAAAACGTCGAAAAACAGCAGCTAGTTAACAGCAAAGGTATTTATGGCATTGGAATCTTTACGAGCTGTTACATCTATAAGTAGACGTACAAAATATGACCAAGCTAATTTGATGAACATCTGTAAGTGTTACTAAAAATCCATACGTAATAAGTTCTTGTTTCCAAGCATGGAAACAAAAAATATTGCAATTACTTTTCTCCTGATTTTTTTATTTCAAAAAATTGTAAAACTGGCATCTGCAAAAATGGTTACGTAATTAGTATCTCAAAAAAAATATATTTATTAGTTTTATGACTTATACTCCAATCATTTTCCCCTGAAACGCAAAACTTAGCACAACTGATTGCTGTAGCATAGGTACCTTTAGTTTCAAGTGTATTATCGACTGGCAGATTAGGTGCACGATACTGCTGATAAAATATATGTACTGTTAAATATTGATACGATATCTTTGCATGAATGTTGTTCGTCATGAGTCATACATAAAAAAATACCGAGATCTAGAAACCAAAGCTTAAGAAACATCATTAATAAAACATGAACAGTTCGAACTAATTCTGAGTGGAATACAAACATTGTCTACAATTTTTTTTTAATATTAACTCATTAAAGGCGACAGCGATATTTTCAAATACTTTTAATCGATGATAAAGTAAATAAAGATATTTCAACAATAATATTTTTTAAAAAAGATGAGTATATTACTTCACCCATCAGTCGACGCCCTACGCTTTTATAATCTCTCTCAATAAATCGTCATAATACTTCGAACTGACTCAAATCTCATCCTGTACTATATCAGTCTAAAAATACCACATGCCCGGAACCTATACTTCCCAGTAATACGTATATACGTATGTATAATAAAAAAAAACTTCAATTATTATTGCGTGATCGTCACACGTCCACTTGTATAGTCGACTACACGTGACCTTCATTGTTAGACAGTAGAAAGCGTGTTTATGAGTAAAAGAAAGATGAATATTATCTAAAATATTTATTAAATCTATTCCATGCCTTCAGCTTCTTTAATCTCGCTGAAATGATCATCATAATTCTTGATACCGATGAAGTACCATTCTATACTTACCTAAAATACCACATCCTTGGAGAACGCTTCGGGAATTTACCTATTGTTTCGGAAGCATTTACAACCCTATAAAGATATAGCTACCTACCAAATAATCTTCAATGTTTCTGTAATCTCTCTTAATAAGTCATAATAATTCTATAATAACTAGTGACGGACGGACGCATACTTCAGGAATGCTTTAGGGATGCACCCTTAATTCCCAGTAATCGCAACACTCAAATGCACCAAAATGTTTTCAAGTATTGCTCCGTCACACGTCCACCTGTAGACGGGTCGCGGCCTTCATTGTGAGCCGGTAGAAAGCGTGTCAACACATGGACGACACGTGCACGAGCTGCGCCAAAACAGGATCCCTCGAGGACATCGAGGATGGCCCTTGCTGGTTTTGTGAGCCTATCTGCTTATGGAAGAACCCTTGACATTTATTCCATATTGTTTGCTAACTGTATTGAGTTAGATTGTTTAAAGGTACTAATTTTAGGAGCTAAAGACAACTTTGTTTATTGTGGGTGCGCAAATAGTTATGGCATACTTATAGTAACTGACGCTTATCTAAACTTAAAGTAGAAAACAAATATAAATTAACATTACAATGGCTCTAGAAAATATCTCTAAGAATTAGCCATTACCTAATTCATAATTGTTTATAACTAATTTCAAATAGAAGAAAAGATTACAGGCAATTTTATAGAAAGCACACAACAATCACATCATCACTATGAATGAAATCGTCTGTGTGAAAAGTTCCAAAAAGCATTCTCCCAAGATCGGAATCAGAATGCCCGTGGACAGAAATAGAGGATATTACGACACTTTCGTATCCAGAATCGTAAACTTGATTCGACGATGAAAATAGATAAGCTTCTGACTATAAAATCTCGAACTAATGTGTCATTAGCAACAAAATGACTTTAAACCACTTTGTATCCATTTCTTTATATCGTAACATTTCTTTTAATCACAGGAAACACCATTATATTTACACTTCCACCTCCTGTTTATACTAATTTATACTTTCTTTGAAAATAGATAGATTTAGTAGCTTCAGAAAATCAACGCTGAACATTTAAGCGAGGAAATAAATCGATTTGTATTAGGCGTATTAGTGTGGGCATCAAATGGATTACCTGAAACGTATTAAGTTATATAAATGATGAGGTTAACGGAGGAAATGACGCAGCTGATACTTATAGCATCTATTTCCGACCCTAACACGATGTTCGGGCTTCAATCGTGCATTAACACTAATAAACATAACAATCTTTACAACACATTATATAAAACAGATGGTAAATATATTTCAGTAAAGGATATAATTTATCTAAGTCGGAATAAATTAATGGTCAACGAAGTGGCCTATTTAATGGAAGCATTGATTAATTTCATTGATTATTTCGACCTATTTTTTCTGCTACATTGGCCTATTGAAATAATAGCCTTAATTTGTTGACTGTTTCGAAATATTGATCAAAACAATCAATGATTTTCTTAGCGAATGATTCTTGCTAAAAGGTAGATACTAATTTATGGAACATTACGCTTTAACTTAATTTCATCAACACTAAACAAATTAACTTATAGAATTTAGGAACAATCAGAATAACATTATGTATGTTTTTTTTTCTCTACATATCTTTATTATAAGCAAATTAAATTAAAAAAAAATAGACCTCAAATGAGGAATAATATTAGTTATTATATGCGGGAACCAATAAAACCAAACCCAAACAAAGTTTACAGTAAACACATATTATGACTTATAGAGTAGAGTACAAAACATAATAATAAGATTCCATAAGATAGGTACAACCACGAGGTACATCTAGTATTAAGATGAAATAGATAAAACATAGAATAAATTAACATTCCGAATACGTATAACCAATTAAGAACTAAAGCAACGATGACAACATCTCTACAAAAACACACCTCCAAGGACACGCGTGTCGCGGGAGGCTGCTAAGATACCAGATGCAGAATTACGTCACTGATGTGATTCACACTCAATGTACGCGTTTAGCTCATTCAGAGTTGAGACAGACAGCTTGAAATGACAATTTCTTCTAAAATTAAATCATGTTCATTGTTTCAAACTGTTTTGCTTTGCTTTTTAGAGATTTTTTGTCAATACGTCTTCAGTCTGTAGATATTCTTGATTGACTCTAATCATAGCTACTCTTAATATTGCAAAGTTTGTCCATTTGTCGTTGAGCAGTTTGAACTCTAATTTTGCGATAATTGGATCGATTTTCATGAGGAAACTATTTGTACGATATGTATGCACAAAACGTACAAGGTAAGGTCACGCTATAACCTATAGAAGCGGAGCAGGGACAATGAACGTTAGCATGGGAACATTTAATGAAAGGGAAACCATGAAACACGAAAAGTTTACTCCATAAATGATACTATCTACTTACTTGTATATTTCCCACATTGACTAATAAAAATTTTTGTTTTTGGTAAAGCGTTTAATCAAAACACTCATCATTTATTTAAATACGATGATTTTGCCTTTTGTAAACTCAGAATAGCTCAATGTAACTTGTATTTAGCACCACAATTACTATTATTATCACTTAATGATAATGATACTAACGACAGCTCTAAATAACATTTCTCACTGGTCATAACCACCAGAGAAGCAAGGAATTAAATGAATTTTATTGCTCAATTTACTTAAACCAAGTACATCGTCATGCAAATGTGATCATAACTTAATAATACGTATTACGTTATGAGATATTTTTATTTAACATAATGGAGTATTCAATTCAATAGTTGTTTGTTCGTCGTGAGAAATGAAGACTGCGGTTTCATTCGCGATAGAATAAACATGTGCTTTCGATAAGAAATGCACTTTATGTGGTATACAATTCTTCATAATAATGGAATTTATTTACGTATATACTCGTATAATTGCATTTCTGTTTCACTAATGAGCATCATCGGTATTTATAGTGAGTCAAAACGATAAAATATTTTTTTCTTGAGATCATTTGAACTTGATTATGGTAATTAGTTTGTAGATAAGAGTACATATTAAATGAAGTTGAGTTACTTAAAACGAACTTAATTTTAAGTTTATCTCGGACTATTTGGATAATGATATAGAAAAAATATAACACATTACGGTAAATGGTATGAGAAATTATTTTTTTTATTTAAGTGACTATTTATACTGAACAGATTTTTTTCCTAGCAAAAGGTGCCTTAAAACGAACAATGAATTTAAAAGCGAATTAAATTGCATTGGGCATATGAAACTATATTGGGGTAAAACAACATTTTCAAGCTCAAGTAATATGTAATACGTAAACTGCTAGAGAAATTATTCAATTACAACAAAACGAATTTAAAGAATTGAAAAGTTCGATTAGAACCTTATTAAGAATTTTAATTATAAATATTACATGTTCAGGTGAGACTAAAACCCTGGATTGGTCGAACAGACCGCAAAATTTTAGTGTCTGCCGCTTGACCGGGTCGGTCGATGACCTCCTTAATGCCTTCACCACTTAACCATTCATTAGCTTGACACGTGACTAGGAACTATGTAGGCCCTTTGTACATATTTCATGTCTGTCCTCATTTTTCGCTTCTGCCGTCTGCTCCTTCGATTTAAATAGTCCTTCGACTAATGAGGATAACTAAGTCATATTTAGTTAAAATGGCTATGCGGTTGTAAGTATTTTTTTCAGCTCTCAGAAACAAGGTTTTTTTTACTAAATTGTTTTGAAAATGTTTGCCAATAATTTTATAAAACTTTAATAGATTTATTTGTCCTTAAAAGAGTTATTTAGATCTTAGGTATTTGCTACAAAGAATTATTTCCACCGGAGGGCCAAGAAAGGAAGCTATGTTTCCTCCCACTTTCCGTTTCCTCGGTTCAGTCATCGCTGAGTAATAGGTGACCTATATTTAGCATTGAGACACTATACAAACTAACTGATATCAGATGTTTTTTGCCTTGACAACCTTTAACACCGACAATGTGATAATTTTACCTTTATTGACAGCTTAATTTAGGGCCACTTCCTGGCGGAGATAAAGGGTAAAAGAGGTAGTTTTTATGATATAAAGTTGAACAAAAGGCGGACTTAATGTCTGAAGGCATTTTCTACCCGTCAACGTTTAGTCTAAACGGAAAGCCATGAAGCTTATCGTCCTAGTTTTTCAGGGATGTTCTGGTTTTTAGGGTGCCCTGAGCTGATATTTTTAAGGAATATCGTTTTTTTTTGTTAACATTGAAGCAAACAAAAAAGGTCTCCAGTTACGAAACTGTGTCCTGGCTTTTGTCTCTATTATCCCGAGCTTTCGAATTAAAATCCTAGTTATTTTAATTTAGAAATGGCAACTCTAATATGTATTTACGTGACTTCACTACGTGTATTGTCATATCTACAGCTTAAATAGATCATTCAACTTTTAGCAAATTAATTTAATGTAGTTTTTTTCACGATGCGCGCGCAGATAAAAATCTTGTTACGACTCTATTATTAATATGACACAATAAAATCGGAATTAGTTGAATTTATTTTTGAATGAGTAAATTAAACTTTTAGAGTGAGTTTTTAACAATCTGAACCACCGTTTTATTTTTTTTGTATTTTTTGTCAACCAAGACCAAAAATTTTCACTAGTTAATTCGTGATCACATGATCAAAGCTTCACTAGCGCAAATCAAAGAAGAAATAGTATTTTTTTATGTTAGCATCAATCTTATCATATATCCTAACTTCAGAGAAATATATAATATAAAAATATATAGAACAAGCCACGATAGGTTTCTGTGGCTATTGAGTATGAAGTATTTATTACATTTATTAAATAAACACTTTATTGATCATTTAGATTAAATACAATTACAATTTTATCGATAAATATCTGACAGTATAATATAGATGTTTATTATAACTAGATATGTAAAATTTTATAGATTGGATAAATACACTTGCAAATTAAAAACCATTAAAGTGTTAATTGTAAAACCATACATAAACGTAAATGCAAAATTCGGTCTATTGCCAATATACAGGATACTTACTACCCAAGTTGCTGGCTAATCAATCAACCCTTAAAATTCCTTATACTTTTTAGCATAAAATAGTTATAATATTTCCACGTATTACGTTTTAATTAAAACTTAATCCACGGTTGCGATAATTATAAGGCTGTTACACACGATATCATGAATATCAAAGGCGTTTCGCTCAATAACGTCACCGGTCAACTATGACAGTGTGGTACAAGTTACAGAATTTTCTGATACTTTTTGATCATTTTATTTTTAAAATACTATACTGATTGCTTATAAATAGACTTAAGAACTTGAATTATGTTGATTAGCATAATTAATTTTGTTTTACTTCTGTATTATTTATTATGTTTATGTAATTTGTAATATTTTATAGGTTTTTGGGATATTCAAATATTATTTTAAGTAGCCTATGTCTTCACCAAGATACCTCATACCAAAATTCATCGGAATCGGTAAAGCGGTTAAAACGTGCTAACGTACCAAACATAGATGTATGTGATTGATCCTAAAATTCAAGATATTTTAAAAACTTTCGATATGATTTTTAGGCTAGATTATTAAAAACATCTTTAGGGACACCAATTCTTTATGCACCACAAGTACTGAC
>DVXP01003152.1:0-11687 GCA_018235645.1 Junonia grisea
ATTACGTAACGCAGTTTGGGGGGAGGGGAGGGTCTTGTAAAACGTTACGGTGCGTTATGGGGCCGGGCGGGGGTATATACAACGCGTTACGTAACGACGTAATTGTGTTTTTTAGATGAAAATGCTCTCGAAAATTACTTTAGTGACCATCTTCACCTAAAAATTTTGGTAAAATGTTACGTAACGTCTAGGGGGAGGGGTACAGAACAACGTTACGGTGCGTGACATGTGGGGGAGGGGGGGTCTAAAATCTTCAAACATTGCGTTACGTAATACTTGAACGACCCCTAAAGGTTTGTAAAAAGAAGTACATAGGTACATAATTACATGTACAAGAATACAATAATTACGTTGTCGTAATAAAATATTACTAATAGGCTTGAAATAAAACTATTTTCACGTACGTATATGAAAGAAAAATTATATCATCAGGTTTTAATGTATTTCATACTAAAACCGAAAATATAGAGTTAAAATCAGAAATACACCTACTCAAATAGGATTAATGCTTTTCAAAAAAATCGTAGAATTACAGGAGCAATAGAAAACTATTTCTAAATCTATTTTTGAAGTTGGCTGTACATAAACCGCTTGTTTTCAGGAATGGTGCGAGCGGACAGCGGCGCGGGGCGGCGTGTGCGCACGTGAGTAGGCGCCTGTTCCGTACAAGTATTTACTGAAAACGCGTTAACATGCGTTGCTTAACATAAGACCAGGCTAATTCAATTTTTTATCCTCAAAAACCCTTCTATAAGAAATTTCAGCGAAACCGTTTGAGCCGACAATATAAAAAAATAAATACACAAGAATTGCTCGTATAAAGATATCAAATAGCCTTATACCTTACATTGTTGCCTAAACTGATTAAGCAGTGTATTTCTCGTCTGTAATACATTTTAGAAGAGCAAGGTAACTTAAGTAGCTACTGAACGGACGACAGTGTGCCGCCCACTGATAATACCACCTCTCATATCACATTTAAATGTTGATTATTTAATTATATAACAAAATTACATCATACTTACAAAATTCTCAATAAAATTATGTGACGTAAGATTTCGAGACTTTTAATAATGCTAACTGCCAGCATAATTTAGGGATATAAATTAGCTTTAATAAAAAATTGTAAATACAAGTTACCAATATTAATGGAATAAGTAGGTACAATATTAAGTAAGTTTGGCTTTATATTATAACGTACGTAATAAATGTATTTTTTTTATAATATAAATCTCTAAATTCTAAAAATAGGTCACATTTAAGAATCCACTTTAACTAGAGACATGAGCCTAATTTTTATCATGTAGCATAATAAAATTATCATCAACGTTATTATTGTAAAAGCACAAATATAAAAGATATTATTCTAGTTACGTCAATTATTTTAACTAATCTGTATACATTTCTGATTATGAGGAACACCATCCTTTTACAAGTTGCATATAAAATAAAAAAATAATATCATGTAAATCATGTAATTATGATCATGATCAACGCGAGTGCATGTAATCTCAGTAGCCTGTATGTACTGCGCAGTTCGCTCCGTTATCCCCAATTTTCACCCGGCGACCCAGCGTGGCAGTCAGGTCAAACTTAATAAATATTTAACATTTTTCAGTCACTTATTAATTCTAAGTCATGAATGTAAAATTAAATAAATAAATGCGCAGTTACCTCCGCTTACAAGCTGCAATAATCACTACGTTTTTATCGATATTTTAATTAAACTTTTAACATATAGCTGTTAACGATAGTCTTGATCTGACGATTCTAATAAGACTAGTCTAGTCTAGTCTAGACACTAGAGCACTGGCACGGATCGGCAGGAGGTGCGGGTTTGAATCCCGTGTGTGTGAAAGTTTAATATTATGTCTCCATCTGTGAAATAAAACTAAATAGATAACAATAGTATTTTTAGAAATATATATATTGTTAACGAAAATAAAATAAGCTATCTTATGCCTCAATTTAACTTGGTTGCTTATCTTACTTAGTAATTTTATTAATATTCTTTGTACGTCCTTGTACTTTTTACTTCTGCCGTACGCGTTTGATAAATAGATAATTATTTTTTTACCAAGTATTGTAAACATAATATATGTAGTAGGTATTTATTGTAGTATTCAATCGATTTAATATCTCATGCTTGCAGGGATGCGAACGACACGTTCAGTCACGATAGCATGCAACCTCTGACACGGTCCATCACTCGGCCTGTCAGTAAAAAGAAGAATCTAGAAGATTTCGATGACGACTTGCCTCTACCGCCCGAGTGATATAGCATGACTTTCATACAAAATACTTTATAATAAGTTTTATAAATTTGCTACTGTATGAATAAAACATTAGACAACGCTAATAAATTATTTAATTATTTCGCCTGAACTAAGCAATTGGCTGTCGCCAAGAACAGGAAATGTATTGCTTGAATTAAGTAAATGTTGATGTTCATTGTAATAAGTACCTACGCGAATAGTTCGAGAGTATTCTTTATAAAATTTTATTTTGCAATGTTGATCGAATTGAAGGAAAAAATTAAATAAAATATCGCAGCAATATATTTGTATATTTATAAATAAAAATCGAACAAATTTACAGATTCTTAGACTAATTCTTAGTGAATAAAAATAACCGCAAATAAAACGTTAAATCTATTTAACTTACTGTATCTAATTAAAACAGAATCATAATACTTACCTCATATATTCGAAATTTCAAAGACAACATTTACAATGAAATTAATATTATAAAATAACTTACGATAGGAAAAACAAAAAAAGAGAACGCATCATCATTTATGTAACTGCAAACAAAATGTGAAAGATTATTAAAAAAAAGTAGTTACAAAATTCTTATATAAGGTAATGCTTTGGCAGACTTGGAAGTAGTTTTAATTTACTTTGAATGGTTACAATTACGTAATACCATTTGGCCTATGATCTACAAGAAATTTAAATTATTTTTTGTGATTTTATTTAAACGATGTCGGTGGATCGTTTAGGCATTTACATTACAGTTAACTATTCATATATGTATAAATTTTATAGTATGAAAAGTACCTAATAAATAATGCAATTTTCCTGTATAGAAAATTTTCATCCGGAAAGTCCAAATACGTAATTTAAACTAACCTTATTTAGCATCAAGTTATTCTCACATAATTTATAGTCTTCTTAACAACATTTGCAACTAATAATTATAAAATCCTAATGATGAAACTATTACAAACGTTTTCATTAGAATCTATAGGGGCCAATATTTTAGAACAAGTTCACCCGCTGACCCGAAGACGTTAGCTAGTAGGTATACTCTATTTCATCAAAATACCCTTTAATTAGATATAAGTCGAGGCTTAAATTAAACTAATATTTACAAAACGATACGACACAGTGATAACACAGCTTCACAAAGTACGCAGCAATCTTTATGCTTCTCAGTCGTCAGTCCGCACCCTCTCGCCGATATGACCTTCATGTTATCATAACATTATATAATATTCGAATCGTTCGCGAAAATTGTGGAGCTATAGCTACGCATTTCGGCACACATTCACTGTTCATATCACTAAGGACGCAAAGCGATCACTTAAACTAGTCCGGTGAGAGTACACAAGTGCAGGTCCCCTGGCGTACTACGATATGATCTTGGCGTAAGGGTGGTCTATGTGTCCGTACTGGATGGCGAGCAGCGTGTCCTTGAGCCGCTGGAACACGGGCTGCGCCTGCTGCATGGTGGGGATGTGGATGTTCTCGTCGAGGTAGCCCACCTTGCTGATGGGCGTCACCACCACCGCCGTGCCCGCGCCGAACATCTCCAGCAACTGTTCAGAGGCAATCATTATAGACAACAGAAACCATTTACCGCATTTCAATTAATTATGATACTGCTGTAACTTACTCGTCCTTTTTTGTTTAGCTCGATTAGTCGTTCCATGGTTATGACCTCCTCCTTCACCGTCAAGTCTTCCCACTGGCTCGCCAGTTCCAAAATCGATCGGCGCGTGACTCCGGGTAAAATTAGTCCATTTAAAGGCGGCGTACTCAATTGTTTATCTGTAAAAAGTATTTAATATAAAACAGTCTAGAAAAATAAAGTGATGTTAGTGACCACGCTTATTGCTTCAGATATGTAGCGAGAATATGCCGGTCATAAGGTCAGCGTGCTATCATTACGATAACATGACAATATGTAGAGTCTTACGCGGATAATCGATTATTGACTGTTCAACTTGTGTCGCTCAAATAATAATAATAATTTATTATATTACACATTTTTACTAACTAACAACTAGAACTTCAAAACCTAAAAATCAATACTGTGTAATTGACTTCTTACCTCCGTGTTCATTTATATAAACAATGAAAATATTCATAGCTCCAACTTCAGTTAGTTCTCTATCTGGTCCAAATAGCCATAACACTTGTTGATGTCCCAATTTAGCCGCTCGCGAAGTCACAGCTGTAATTTATTAAATCATCGTGTTAATTGACGAATGATCCATAAAACGCTTTTTATGATAGGATGAAAATCTTATATACCTATAGTTGGTCCATAGTTAGAGCCAACTTTTCTATTGCCGACTCCCCCAGGGAAAGCCCGTACGACATTCGGGTCCGCATAAATTGAGACTGCTCCATCAGTGCCCGTCTTGTAGTAAGCACTCACGGGACTCAGGATAACGAACAACATCGCCGAATCTGGCTCCATTACGCCAAACGTTGCCTTGAAAAAACAATTAATATTATAATTTAAACGGCATTTTAATTTCTAGACATAAAATATCAATGAACATCGTATTATTAAGACAAAACTTTTTATTATTTTTAAAAATATTCAAAACAATGTTTAATTAAAAATAAAATTGGTACAAAAATTAAGTGGAATGCAGGTAAAGGCCGATAAAGGTTTGTGAACTTATAAACTAATTCGATGTTCAATAAAATTTTATAATTTGAAAAAGTCGTAAAATGTTGTGTAATTCGTACTGACGTAGTTAAATGATATTAGTCTTCGTGGGCGTTTTCATGATATCATATGATAATAAAAATAAACATTAAGCGAAGGATTTAAAATTAAGAAGATAAGGAAAAAATGCTATCACCTATTTAAATACAAGCAAGGTCCAACGCCAATTTGTTGAGAGTTTTGTATGACATGTTTTTGCTGTTTTTAACTATTGGGTATTAAGATAAGAAAAATGCTGGAATGAAAATGATAACTCTATTTGTCACCTTTATCTTTTATTTATGCTACGAATTTTGTGTATATTATTTGATAAGATTTTGGTTGAATAAATAAAAGAAACTACGTCGTAATTGTTTTTGAGCAGTGATCAATGAGAAAATCGTAATAAAGATATGAATGGCCTTCGATAAAGAATCATCCGATGTAAGAACACGCGGTGGTACATAATTGAAAAATAAACTAATGCAGTAAGCAAACAAGCGGTTGAGTTTGGTCCTTTTGATTATTAAAAGAACTTTCTTCTTCGGTGACTATACTTTATCAAATACCGACCTACTTACTAGGTAGGTATTTCATAGTAAATGATAATGTCTTTTTTGTTTTTATAAATATAGTATTAGTAATTTATACTAGTGCCCCGCGAGCGGCCACGCAAGGGTTAAAGATCTAAAAGGGAATTTTTAAATAATGTATCCTTCAAATAATTAATACTTACTTATTTTTTCAAATCGGGTTAAAAATGCCGAACCTAAATTCGACACGAAACTAGGTCCCATTCATATTATAATTTTTATCATAGGTCATCAGGTCAAACTTGAACTTACCTCAGTGCCTATTAGAGTAGGACGTAAATATAAAGTTGATGACTCTGAGTGCGGAACCCACTCTTGGTCAATTTGAACGAGACGAACTAAACATTTAATTAATTCTTCTCCATCGAACATTGGTAAGCCAGATCGCTGTGCGGCCAGATTCATGCGTTCCATGTTTAAGTCTGGTCGAAACAATCGTATTTTATCATCGACACCTCTGTACGCTTTCAGTCCCTCGAATAACTGAAATTTTATAAATATATTTTAATTTCCTTCGGATAGAATAGGTATTTTGTTGCAGAAACATTAAGACTAGCAATTAAACAAGAAAAGAGAAGAGCAATTTGTGATGAATGTATGTTTATACATATAAAATCTGCGTCTATTTATTATGCATAAATTATGACCTCATATAACATATTTAATAAACAAGCGTTATAATTTTATAGTTGAAAGTCTGTGTAAATAAACATGTTTATTAATCTGATTAAATTATTGCTAAGTGATGAGTTCTGTCACGTACTTGTATAGCGTAGTGTAGAGCTTTCGCCGCGGGGTGTATCGATAGATTTTCGAAAGGAATAATTTCTGGTTTCTGCCATCCACCTAGTTGCTTGAAGTAGTTTATTTTGAGCATGTGATCGGTGAAATATTTGCCAAAGCCTAAATCACTAGCTTCTGGTTTCGGTTGCAATTGATACGGCGCTGCTAGTCTCACTTGCAGGTCATCATACTAAAAAAAAAACATTATTTGTTAAAGTTTGACCATAATATTTATTACTTTTTTCCTTTTTTATTAACCCTAGAACTACAAACCGGGGTAAATATCTACCCCAGGCAAACTTTGAACTACGATTCTAAATTAGTAAGTATTGTTATCGACTGAATACATTGGTATTGGAATACCAATATCATAATTTAATTTAAGGTTTTAAGAATGAGATAAAATCACGAGACATATTAATATCCTATTCACTGCAACACAGTGAGGACGTTTCGTCGAAATTTGTAAGTACGTTAAAGAAAATTTCGAATTCGACTACTTTCGTTTTTGGATTTTCTGGGAAAATTTATTACTTTTCTTAACTCACCATAAAGTAGACTTTTTAACGAACACAAAGCGCACAGACTTATTTAAAAAAGCAGATACTTTGACGCCAAAATTTCTGACTGAAAATCGGTCTTCGTTTTTGGATATTAAGTGAAAACAACGTAAATAAATAATATTTTAAATAAAAAAAATTCAGTAGGTTTGGGACTTAAAAACGTAAGTTTATTCGTGAAGAAATTTTAGTTTTTGTGATAGATAAAAATAACAATCGGCTTTTTGACCTTTTCATATGGATTTTGATGTTATTTGAAAAAAGTGCAAATACGAAAGTTTTAAACCATTTTATTATCTACAACTTTGCCATACAATATTTGTTCATAGGACCCATAGTTTAGTCGAAAAACAAGATAAACCATTTTTTAGTCTTAAACCTTCCCCCTCCCACTTCCCGAACTCAAACCGCCCGCAATTTATTTCCTTTCGTATTAATTATATTATCTACTATTTGGAACGGGTTTCATTCTACTATAATTTTCTCGCCCATTTCGTCATTTTTAAAGGGATCTGCACTAGTCTAATATCGATTAAATCGGAGACGTCGTGTTTATTGCGTGATATGCAGAAAATAACCGACGGAAAAGTTCGAAAAGAAAAAGAATATTTTTTTGATCTCTTAATGTGTCAGTAAATAATTAAAATGGCAAATAAAAGATTTACGTCTTAATGTCCTATCTTTTTCTCAGGCGTCGCAAGTTCCCACCGAAACCAAGACTACTAACAAATGAAGAGTACTACGAGCAAGGCGCTCGCGAAACTAAACACGCGCTGGACAGCCTGCGCAAGTACTGCTCCAGCCCCGACTGCAAGCAGTGGAGCATCATGCTGAAGCTGCACGACGCGAAGCGGTGAGTATACCTGGCCTACTGTAACACATTGGCTCTAGATACAGTGTGAGCGAAACAGTGACATTAAACCAACGAAGAGTACTAAGAACTTGAAAATACACGATTCGAAGCGGGTGGGTCTTATTCTAATGCAACAGGTGATGTGCGAGCGGGATAGCAATGTTCCGCTTTAATATCTACTAAGTCGTGGAACAATATGCAATCGTTGCACGATGCTTATGGTGAGTATATCTGTCCATCTCTAGCACATCGGCTACAGTTACTGTGCAAGCGAGATAGTGATATTTCGTTTCAGAAAAAGCATGTAGGTTGTGGACTGTACGGGCGTTAGGGGGGGGGGGCGAGGCAGGGCAACCGCCTGATGCACTAACCAGGCTAACTAGGCTAACCTAGGGGCGGCGAAATTGTATGAAGTTGAAGTCACACAGCTAACTAACGCCGGCACTGGTTGTGGAGCAACATGCAATGATGCTTGTGGTGTGTATATCTTTTTTAACATACTGTCCACAAGTTCTGTGCGAGCGAAACTGTGATATTTCGCTGCACCTTCTGCATATAAGTCGTGCTGCATCATCCTATGACTGCAAGATGCTTTCGATAAGTATACAATCTCGATCTAACTTATCGGCTACAAGGTCCGTGTGACTGAGTCAGTTATATCTCGCTTCAGTACTATTACAGCTCGGTATTTAAGTCGAATGCATCATGCTTTGCGAGTGTATCTTTCCCGTTCTAGCAAATAGGCTCCACGTATCATACGAACGAGACAGCGATATTTCGCTTTCACCAAATACGTATTGTATTTATATTTATAGGCATAGCTGGGCACCGTTAATTAAATAGTTAACTTCGTTAATCGATAATCCGATAAAAAAAAGTTAACTTCGTTAATCGTTAAAGCGTTACATTTCGGAAGAATTAGCGCAAGTTAACGTTAATCGTTAATCCGTTAATGTGCCTAATCACATCAAATGCCTGTAAATGTCCCACTGCTGAAAAAGGCCTCCTTTTCTATTTAGGAGAAGGTTTAGCATCTTAATCCACCACGCTGCTCCAATGCGGGTTGTTATGTTCATACCTACATGTGTCAAAATTTCTTCTGGCACATGCAGCTTTCCTCACGATGTTTTCCTTTACAACCGAACTTGAGATAAAAAACACTAACTTAGCATTAGAAAAATCAGCGGTGATAGCCAGGGTAGGAACCCATGTTTTACGATCATTTGGTCCAAGTAGCAAAACGCCTATCATTGCATAACGTCCAATGAGAAATTGGTTTAATTAGCAAAACGTTCAATTACGAAAAATACCAACAATCAAAAGGTCGTCATAGTAAAATGTCCAATGAGCAAATCGTCATGTGTAAGTAGGTAAGTCGAGACTCAAAGTTAGTCCTTTTGATTTTGTAATAAATAGAGACCGTATTATATGCATATATGCATATTTCACCTAAAAATTAAGGAAAAAATACATATTCTCTACGTATTTGCCTCGCACTTCGGATTGTTTTCTTGACGATTTTTTTTTGTTTTAGTTACCACTAATTTTGAGCCGCGGGAATTTATGTGATGATCTATTTTTTGGTCGTCACTGAAGAAAGTTTACCTTTTTTGCTATTTTACGGCATTAGTATGGAATTTGCATATTTTTTGCATATTTCGCCATTGTTGGTGCTTTCGAGTATTTTTCGTGGATATTTGCATGCACATAACGACCTTTTTATTAAGAGGCTAACTTTTTATCACTTTAATCAAACAACTTCAAAAAAAAAAAACCTGAAATCGTAGTGTATTATTTCCTATTCTACGAGTATCTTTAAATTTTTTTTACCCCGTTACTCTGTAATTGAATTTTTGTCTCAATTATTGGAAAAGAATACTTACTTTTAAATTGATTTATATACGGAATATATAATAAAATATTTAATTGTCATGATTTTTTTAAAATTTTCATAAAAATCAGATCAATCACTTTCAAAATTGCTTGGTGAAGTGCTTGGAAAGAAGGTGAAGTAGCTACATAGGCCCTCTAAGTAAATAAATTTGAATAGTTGACTTTTTATATCGGTTGCTTTAGAACAAATTCAATTCGTTCTCCATACCTTTGTAAGTATGTAAATTGTAATTTTTTTCTTTACTCCGTCAAATACAGTGGCTGATTTACCCATAGGCCCGTGAGGTCCGGGCACCACATTTTTAGGAGCACCTAAATTAGCTTTCCGGGGGCAGTAAAAGTTGCAACTGAGGCAGACGAACTTTTTTAGCCTAAAAAATCGTATACTTAAAGTAAAGGAACGGAGGTTGTTGACCTTTTTTTTGTTTTTAACTGATTTTTTATATGACACATAGAGGATGGTTAAGCTAGGGGCGTCGTATGAATCGTGGCCAAGGGCGGCAACAATTGGAAACAAGGCGGACGAACTTTTTTGTAGCGAAAATTGTATAATCATGATAGGGAACGGAGGGTGTCGTCTTTGTTTTAGTTCAATTTGTATACGTCACATAGAGGATGGCTAAGCTAGGCGCGCCGTATGAATCAAGACCTAGGGCGGCACTTGTGTTAAATCCGCGACTGGTCCAATAAACCTAATTTTTTTAAGTTGGTTTTGTTTAAAATGTATCTAGTATTTAGAAAATTAATAAAAAATAGTAATATGGTAACAGTTAGTGGTGGATGAGTAATAGTCAGCTTCTAGTAATAGTTGTGTTTGATGCGGTAATCCAGTAACATCTTCGCCGATTAAAGTATGTTATATTTTTCTTTGAAAAAATATTATTTTTAAAAAGTTGATTTAAGTAAACCTTAAATAACATTGAATGTCTTTTACTTGACTTTTATTATTTTTAGAAATAAAGTAATCAATTGGAAATAAAGTATGTTGGTTCATTAAATAAATAGGTATATAAATAAATACATTCGTGAGTGTACATATAAAAAAATTACCAATTTGCTCATTGGACATTTTACTATAACCACCTTGTGATTGATGGTCTTTTTCATAATTGGACGATTTGCGACGTTTTGCTACTTTCTTTTTTTTTTTGTTGACGCAGGGTAAATCTTCATAGATACCCGACTCCTGGGGGGGATGTCGGGTTATGTGAGATTGCACTCACTAAAACCCCCTGCGATGGCCGCCACAGCACGGAAAACAGAGAGGCTACGGGATCGCTTTCGCAGCACGTCCGCGGCCTTTCCCATGCGTTGCTCCGCTCATGGCTTGCGGAGCCCTTCTCAGGAGTTTTAGGATGCTTAGGACTAGTTTCGAAGGATTGTCCTGGTTGTAATTGGCTGTCACTGTTAATGAATTGGCGTGTTTTATTTTTAACCATTCATTGAATAAATTGTTCTGCTATCATGGGTTTTTAACTTAAAATCCTTTTTTTTTTCAACTTAGAGATTGCTATCCCTATGGGTAGTGCCATATTGGACTTAAAAACATACTAAATTACCAAACACAAAGAAAAGTATAAATTTTTTTTATAACTGGCGAAGAGTCTTTTCCTTAAAGTCGGTAAATAAAATACAGTACCTCATACTTATTTCCTGAGCAATAGAGGTTAGAAAACGTAATCAAGGTTATATTCTAAAGAGACTCGATTTGTCCTACGTTACACCAAAAAAGGCTTCTATATTTCCTTTAATATTAGGCTTTATAATATAATACCCTCTTCACTTAATATCTAGGACTTCCAAGATAATATAAAAATATTTTAGCAGGGCGTAAAAAATCTGGGCGAAATCTAATCATACTCTTTTACCCAATAATAGACATTAGAGTCAAAATGAGATTTCATTACCCGATGGAACTAGAAGGAGGACAATGTGTTTCGCGTGAAATATAAAAAATAATATTTTAATTTCTTTTTGTTAGGACAAATAATTTTTACCGTGGGAGAGCCATGCATTTGCACGAATGGGCCGGCTCGACCGGAGTGATACCACGGCCTCACA
>DVXP01003153.1:0-11684 GCA_018235645.1 Junonia grisea
TTTTATTATAGCTCAATTATAACCTATTACTAGAGGCGTACATGTGGTCAATTGAATCGATCTTGAAGCCTTTTTAATTAAGCCATTGGTTTAATTTTCATTATTTTAATCTGACATCTGAAGACAAGTGAGAAAGTTTTTTTGTTTGTTGTTTTTTCCACATATTTACTTCAAATAATATTTAAAAATATTTACTTTATGAATCCTTCTTCATATAAGGTTTATGAAGAAAGCCAAATATTATACTTCTCTGTTTGCCAAATTTTCGGGAAAATGTATAAGAAATTTTTATTTCCCGATTCATACCTATAGGTATAGATGAGCTACTTTCTTGTTTCTCTTAGGATGATTGCTGTTTAAAAGTATAAGTATATGTTATATATAAAAAGTATGTAAACAGGGCATAGATAGATGAAGCCATTGGTATTGATTAAAAAAAAATTCATCACTATACAAGCGACACAATGACGACCGCACCGGTGTAGTGGTGCTGAATGCGCTATTAACGATGCTGGCATTTGTAAAAAAATTTATTCCTGGGTCTGGTCAATGTGGGTGGCCCCACCGTGCCTCAGAGAGCACGCAAAGCCGTCGGACCCGGTTGTTATAATACAGTCACCTGATAACGATCGTTACTCATAGTAGGCAAATATTCTAGTCTAAATGGTTACTGACTTGCCCTCTGGGTTGCAGAAGTTAAACGGCAATCGCTCTGCATAAAAATCAGAAACCTAAAGGCTAGAATAAAGTAGACCCTGGTTAAGTCCGGGAAAATGCTAGGAAGAAGAAGACAAGCGACACAAAGAAAATTTGTTGTATAAAAGCTCTTGATTAGTTCATGATAAACCTACCGTCGCGAATGAACTAATCAAAAAATCGCGTCGCTTGAGTTAAAAGAGTTTTCACATTGATGTTTGAAGCAGATATTTTTATTATTATTATTTATTATGAAAATGGTGAACATTATTAGGTATGTAGTTAAATATTTGCACATTTCTGTATAGATATAGGTACCTATAATTTTTATATCAGCAGGTACCTTATACCTACTATGTAGGCAGTGGTAATAGGTATAAATTTTTCTGATTGGAAATTTTTACCATTTTAAATTGTCTTGCCTGGATTATAAATCTAAATAGTTAACAAGCTGAAATTAATAAACAAAATAAGCATTGCAAATAAGATTTTATGCGGGAAGCATTTTTACACATTTCATCAACAAGCGGCGGACAAAAAACGTACAGAAATATTGTTTTATGATATGTGCCTAGATTAGCAGTGTTAGCACACAAAACGATGTTTTACTTTGAATCAGTTTTGTTTGTTTTAACTGTAAAATTAATGCTAACGAAGAAATGAACTAAGTAGGCACCTACAGATGTAAACTAAATAATATTAATTACCGCTACCCAAGCGATGGTTTAATCACATTTTATAAAATAACAGTGTGTAGTAGTAATAGTTAATAGGAAAACTGATGCAAATTTACTTGTTCATACTTCATACTCAACAAGATTTTCATTCATTTGGGTTTCTTTGCAGTTGGTAGAGACTCTTCTTACTCAACAATCTACACATTGTCTTTACTTTTTATCTTTTACCTGGATAATTATTCATTATAATTAATTAATCCAAACGATACGAATTTACGATATTATGTTTGAGGTTCGAGCAGATCCCGTCGGTTCTGCTTTGTCATAGGAAATGTATAATTTTATTTCATTGTCACCAAAGTCAAACACAAAAAGCTAAATTTTAAATTAGACAACAACAAATTCAATTAATTAGTTGCTATTATGAACTGAAACACAAACAAAAACAGGCAAAAAGATAGTAAAAAATCAAATTTACATGTCTATACAAACGTAGAAATAATTCATTCGGAATTAATGGGTGCAATCAAATCATATAGCATGGATAATAACAACAAATCGTAAACTCGGAGGAAGCTTAAAAATTGACCTCTGCCCGTTTCAAATTGCTTTATAGCTTCATAGTTGCGCAAGAGCCGGATTGCTCCTAATCCACTACTTGGGTGTCTAGTTTTATGTTGAGCTACATAAAGTGTAATAAACGTTTCTCACCAGCCTAACCTTAGCATTACTGTTATACGAAAATAAACTTTATTTATAACGCGGTAAAGTTAATAAACACAGTTACAAATAGTCAGTACACGTGGGTGAATCGTAGGCCATTATAAGTTTACGGTTCGTGTCATTCATTTAGCGAACTGTGATAGATGGATTGAAATAATTTACATATTTGTTTGTATTGACTTATTTACGTTTTGATTTTTTATGTATCCGGCGTGTTTAATTGAGATTAATTTATTTTCGTGTTGAGCATTTATCTTACAAGACGTTGGTAGTAAATGCTACTTCGTTTGAAGACTGTGAACATTTTAATAAATTAATCTGCAAATTCTGAGACTCTTTGATATTTTTGATTTTCTCATCATTCGCCGGCGAGTAACTTCAACAAGAAAATGAATGAAATATTTCCATATTCACTCCTTTAAGTAAATACCTAAATACTTCTGTATTTTTTCTGATTTTTTTTTAAAATTTTTTGTAGGTACATTATAAATAATAGACTTGTTAATTTTATGAAAACCAGAAACCCTAAATTAGAGATTCGTATTCTACTTCTTTACAATATAGAGATAAGATAATAATTGGTTTGCTTTTGATCATTTCGGTTTAAAAGGAAACCGTGATTAATTAGGAACTGACTGAAATATCAGCGCACATCTTAAGCTACAGCAAGTAAATAATTAGGTACACTTTTAGATGACCCCAAATGTTTTTACCGTGGGAGAGCCATGCATTTGCACGAATGGGTCTGCTCGACCGGAGTGATACCACGGCCTCGCAGAAAACCGGCGTAAAATGACGCTTCCGTCGTGTTTCGCCACGTGAGTGAGGGTACCGGAGGCCCTATTCCCCACCCCTTCTCCATTAATTTCCCATCCATTCCCATCCATACCCCCTAAAAGGCATTTTGTAGCTCCTTTGGTGTTGCAAATGTCCATGGGCGACTTCATTCACTTATGGTGTGATCTGTTAGCTCGTTTGCCGCCCTATACCATAAAAAAGTATAGGTTTTGGAAACAGAAATCTGAAATCCCTGTAGGAGCTTTAAAATGTGTCTGAAAAAAAATCGAACTTGGCACGAAGAAAGTCACAGATAAAAAGTTACTTATTAATAAATAGCAATGTAATGTAATTCATTGTATTATATAGGTACATATTAGGTAACGCAATAATCACACAAATTATATCTTTATAAAAAAATATAAGGTAACATTCGTACACAATAAACAAATTTAATGCCATGTAGTTTATGTAATCTATAGAGCTCGTAAAGAGCACATTGGTAATTACATTGCGTAGTGAGTGTAAATTGTGCTAGTACGATGTATTTCAGAAAAGAATCGCCATTAACCGGCAAAGTGGTTTCAAATCAATATCCAATCAGCGTACGGTTGTAAAGTTAACTAAGCAGGAAATTGGATTCGTATCTAAGGCAGTGTCTGTGTTGTGAGCTAAAACAATACCTATACTTACCTATGTGTGGTAATACTACTGATAGGTATACGAGTACAAGTGTAGTTGTGATACACAACTACAAGTAGGTTCTGATTAACATGATGATGACCAGCCATCTCGTTTTAAACGGGACTGTCCTGTTTTTCAGTTTTGTGTCCACGAAGTTATCTTCGGGACATTTCGGTGCTTTCAATGCTGAGCTGTAGGAAGGGTGACAGTGACATTTTTTTTTAGCTTTCCATTACGACAATAACAATTCATACTTTTGTGTAGGAAAAGAGGTGACGCCTTGAGTCCTGATTTTAGTGTCGATAAAATGGTCACATTATTTCTTATAAAGGCACAAGTATAAATGTAATAGAGATACATGATTACAAGGGCTGGTAACTTAATAGGCTACTTAAAGACTAGGACTTGTTTTTCTTTGGATAAGTGGTTAGGCTCGAAATGGATTGGTGCAATCAACCGTTTTTTGTTAATGTTGCTTAAAAGTACCTTGGTAAGTACCTGCCTACTTAAAAGAGACTTATACTTAGTAGTATATCCAAGTGGATGTTAACTATTTAAAGGTCTATATGATTTTTTCATCTACTTATTTCAATAAAGGAGGTAAAAAAAGGTGACTAATTAAGAACCTGTTAGGGGTTCTTAATTAGTCACCTTTCTAACTTCGTCATTTATGAACCGATTTTGACAATTGCTTCTTGATTTCAAAGCAATTTTTTTAAGATTGGTCCTATTTAATTTTCATCATTACCTATATGTCTAATAGTTCTGTTTTCAATTTTAAAAACTTGAAAAAAAAAAGATCTATTATTTGTTAAATCAAAATAAATTATTATTGGCGTATGTCCATAGCTCAAACCCTAATGTTATTTTACTCAAAGTATTACAATAAAGTTTATTTTAAATAGAACCAATAAACAAACAACCGACAATGTGCAGCACTAAGAAGTTTTGAGTCAATAAATCGAGTGAACGGCTCTAAAGGTTGTTATTCGTCGTAAACGGTTACAAATGGACACTAAAATGCCGCTGTTCGTGACGTAGGTATAACAAATTATTAGTGTATGAGGCATGTTAACGCTACGTCACAAGCGTGCTGTTGGAACTTGGGAGGTTGAACCTAGTAGCAAGAAAAAAAGTAGGTAGGTATGCTATGTTTTAAAAAAATATTTTAGGTTAATATGGAGGTTAATGTTAGTAGGTAAGTAGGTAACTGTCTAGGTATGTCTATGCAGGTACTTAATCGTTTTTAGCGTTATTTAATTACCTAATGATTTAACGTCTTTATAGATATCTGCTTGGAAGTAGACTGGTTTTTATACTTTTTTTAAGTCACCTACCTAGCTATTTAAAGTTTACTTAAGTTTTAAGTACCTAGGTACCTAATACCTACCTAAGAAGAGGAATCAATTTAAACTTAAACAGCAATATGGTGATTTTATGTCCTTTTTGCTGCATCAACTATCCCCTTATTTAGGGTTGCCAACTTTTTTTACAAGAAATAAAGTATATTCAGGTCTATGAAGATTATTAAATAGTATTTTAGCAAAACAAATAGGTAGTATTTATTTATTATTTTTAAATACATATTGTTGTAACAAATAATGTGTCTGCATTTTCATGCTGAAAACAGTATTTTGTACAGGTACTTTTTTTTGTTAAACAGTAAAAAGTAGGTATAATTTAGTGAAAAACAGCAGAATACTGTTTAAAACAGTATAGTTGGCAACCCTACCCTTATTACCTATAGGTACCTATTTAGGTAGGTATGTTTTACTTACATTTTAAATTTAGGTATAGTAGGTTTCTCATCCCGCAGCACTGAAGACGTTACAGTGGCTATTAGGTCAAGCTAATTCCCATATATTAATTTATTATTAGATATTATTTTTAATTTAAGTGTATACTCTTCTTTTGTATTTTTTACTGAATAAGAGTCAGTGAATTTAAAACTGGCAAATACTTATATACCTAATATAAATTTAAAATATAGATAAAAGATACTGTTAATCTTTTGTGATAACGTATAATTTAGACGCATTAAATCTCCCTAGCTCCCTATTTCAATGCGGGAACCTTTTAAAGATGGCAGAGTACAAAGGCGGTCTCGGTTTCGGTGATGCGTGGGCGTGGCCTAACCGAGCCCTGCCCCTTGCAAATGGCGCTGAAATCAACCAATACCGCCGCAGAGAAGGCTTCCATTTTTGAATAAGTGACTGTCACTGGTGAAATTTATATGAGTTGGTAAATTGACAGTTGTCCCCGCATTGTGCCTAAAATATTCAAGTAGCTTTTTTAATAAATAAACTTTTTAATGTTTTTATATTAGGTACATAATCAAAATATGTATAAAAAAAACTTATAAAATGTATTGAACATTTTTATCTTAGTTTTAAAATTTACATAAAATGTAAGTAGGTATTTAATATTATAATATTATTGAAATATAAAAGAAAGAATAACTTCCCTAAAGTCTAAAATTGATGTTTTAAAACTTACTTTTATTATTGTTCTTAAATTATATCAATTTAATTTGTAACAATGACATCTATCTTACACTTACAAAAATAGATAATATTATGATTTTATAAGAATATGAATGACATTTTGGAAGAATGGTTTATTCTACGTAGTTTAGAAATTTTTTAAGAGATGTCGCTAGTCATATCATCCTAGATTCGACTGTCACATCTTGTTAGTTCAAAAACAAATGCCTAGGTGGCGCTTTTCGGAGGAGAAAACGTTTGTTTACTCATTAATAGATGGCGCTATAAACTTTTTTCGGTTACTTTTTTATATAGCGTATAATTATGTACTTATTGCATTATTAATTATTAAAAAAATATATTATTTATCGAAACTTGTAGTTTATTCTTATCAGTAGTGAAGAATTGATCTGTGTAATGCTTTATTATTCTTGAAGTACCTATTCAGTTAACTTTTTTTCAGTCGAGATGACTGCTATTTATAGATATTTACCGAAAAAAAAGAAAAGAAAATTACAGGAAGAAAAAACATTGGTGCCTAAATAATTTTTAAGTAGAAGGAAAAAAATGCTACTAACAAAATAGTGCGTACACAAATAGTTTAAAATTAAATTTATTATAACTTCCATAATTTTAGAACGTTTAAGAATAAGAAAAAATGACTCTTGTTCTGAAAATGATTTCTCCGATTAGACATAAAATAATCGGTCGATAAACATAACCACATTTTTTAGAAGTACCTGATGGTGTTTAAAAGAGCTTGGAGGAAGAATTGAATAGGTAGAGAGTAGTAAAGTCCACCGTCATTATCAGCTAATATTGCTGAAGTTCGCTAGGTGGCGTGGTAAGTAGATAGTTTTCTTTTGTAGGTGTATAGTGTGTCGTAGGTCATACGTGATCTGTTTTTAAGATTTTTCGACCCCTCTTATTTCTCGATAACCATCCTATATGCCAAGACCTCCCCCTCTACCTACTTTGTTGCTACTACTTTTCTACTCAATCGATCAAATAAAGTTTGATAGTCTAAGGATCTTGGACTGTATATAATGTTATATAGGCTGGGTGGCTCGCTAGGTATAACTAATAGAATCTCCATAAAAAAACAGGCTATCTACAGCGAAAATATTGTTTCAAACAAGACTAATATTAATGTGTCGAAAAAATAAGCTTATCTTAAAACTGATAATGAATCACCAATCAATCAATCGTCATCCTCATCATTAAGTGATAATCACCGACCAAGCAAGGTGACCAAAGAATGATTACGTTTTGTTGGCCTAGGGATGAAGGATAAACGTAAAATAGGAACTAATAAAATTTAAAGGGAAAGAGTGTGGCATTCCGACTGTCAACTAGGACCAAGACGTTGGTATAGCTACTTTATAAAAAATTTTGCGTCTCTGTGGTGTTCAGGTATCTACTTGTGGAGCCAGTAGGAATACACTATACCTACAAGCCATAATTGTCTATATAGCTCTCTACTACGATAAATAAAACAAGTGTAAGTTTAATAATTTTATTGATTTATTATATTTTTTAATTAATTAAAGAAAATCATTTTTTTTTAATTTTTGGTCTTTTATGCATAATGGGCGATTGGCGACAATTGCTAGTGAAGAAAACAATAATTAATATCGTACAAACATATTTATTTGTAATCTACTCGCAGGTAACTAAAGGTAAAAGACAAGTTCGGTCGAAGATGACAGAAGACGAATACACCTTTATTCTTTTAAGTAGGTACCTTGCCATCCCATCTTAGGGTGCATTTAGGTACACTAAACGAGCGAATGCTCATTCTATTCTGATTTTACAATATGAAATAATTTTAGTGTAAACAGACATAGAGTATTATTTCTTTGTTCTGACTGCGTTCAAAAACATTTTTTGGATTTTCTAAAAATGCTGGGTTGCTCGATGTACACGGCGCTAGAGCGCGAACAGTTATGTTTCCACTGAAATTTCACGAAAGTATGCTCTTGTTCTTGCTAGCTCTTTGTTCGTTTGATATAAACGCTGAATAAGAGTTTCTTTTACACTAAAACATCTAGAAATAATTTATTTTCTTTCTAGCTCTTGCATTATGTTCGTTAAGTCTAAATTCACCCTAGGCCGTGGACGTGCTGCGAAAGCGATCCCGTAGCCTCTCCGTTTTCCGTGCTGTGGTGGTCATCGCAGGGGGTTTTAGTGAGTGCAATCTCACATAACCCGGTCTCCCCCCCAGGAGTCGGGTATCTATATTAAAAAAGTCTAAATTAACGCTTAGTCATGTATTTAGGATTACAGTTTATGGAAAAAAGACAATTACAGTTTACAGACAAAAAAAAAACACCTGAAAAATAACAAGATTTATTACTGGAGAACATGTATTATTTCTAAACTAAAAAAAACTTGCAAATAAGCACCTGCGTTGGTTTTAATGAAACTGGCAAACAACGTAAAGCTGTTTGGGGTAAAAAAACTTAGTGGGTGATAATTACGCAGATGGTGAGTATGTTCTACCAGTTTGAAAATAATAAAAATTGCAATTATATAAAATTGCTCCCCGTGTATACTGTCACGACTTTAATTAAGCAGCATGTTGTTATTTATACGAATTAATATTTTTTTTATGTTTCTGTGACATCGAATCCGAAATGTTCAAGATACTTTTCACTATTTATATAGGTATATACACTTACATATAATTGAAAATAATAAGAAAATGTGTATATATTATTTAATTATGTACTTCAAAAAAGATGATGCAAAGATAATGATTCAAATATTATATTTTAAGCTTTTGGTTAGGTTACAAGTTAGGAGATAAGTAGGTAATCGAGGCTACGATTTAAGTAAAAAATACTTGCTTTAAATTCGATAAAAGTTGCCTGAATGCTACGCAAGTGCAACCTACTACTACAAAGGCAAAGTTTGCATTAAGTACCTACTTATAAAATTAATTTAGATAAGCATGAATATCCTTTACAAACATCTATGACTTAAAGATCGTGTCATGTCTAGTCCATACAATACCTATCTATTCCATATAATCTATCTATTTTAATGGGATACAAAAGATGGAGTCGCTAAGATTTCAAGACAATTGTAACATATTTTGAATTTTATTTTTAAAGGACTAAGCTTTATTTTACTTTATCGTATAAAACTTCCTCGAGCTAGCACGAAGGGGGAAATAGGGTGGCGTTCGTATATTGATCGGCGGCCATTTTTAACTCACGCATGCGTCGTGGTGTAATTTTACAGTTTTAACCCCACAGTTACATAGATGGCGCTGCAATTTTTTCAGTTTTTTTTTTAATTTGCGTATCTGCTACAGGCTGATGTTATTCTATTATAGAGTTCTGAGAGCTATGCAGATAAAAATAATCATATTTTTCATTTCATTATTTTGAATCAAAGCTCACGTAGGTATCCTCCCTACCTATACGCATATATCAGCAGGTATATACTTACCCACCTATTGTACTCTTACATATCTTACCAAAGCCTGGTTCCAAGCCCAAGTAAAAAATTAGT
The DNA here is from genome assembly GCA_018235645.1 of Junonia grisea. Lineage (NCBI taxonomy): Eukaryota > Metazoa > Arthropoda > Insecta > Lepidoptera > Nymphalidae > Junonia > Junonia grisea. The sequence continues at coordinate 9,560 of DVXP01003153.1, forward strand.
GACCTGTCCAAAAGTAGGCTTCAATAATTAGCAGACCCTGGTAAAAATCCGGAACAATTTCTAGGAGGAAGAAGACAAAATAGAATTTTTTTTCGTATATTTAGCCATCAATCAATTTATGTAACTTACTTTAATAATAATATACATATTATATTTTTTCAATATATAAATATAAATGTTATTGGTTTTAATAATTTTAATTTAGGATTTCATGAGATTTACATCGAATGAAGTCTTTGCTAACGACGACGTCCGACGGATATTTGCCGACGGCTCTCCTTAAATATGAAGTTTCTACAGTTAGTGTTTTACATTTTAAGATTTTATATTTAAAAAGGAAATAAATTCCACTGGTTATTCAAAAGGTGCTTTCTTTACTTTTATAATTATAAGTAAATTATATAGACCAGTGCAGATCCCATTAAAAATAAACAAATAGGAAAGAAAATTATTATAGTAAAATGAAACCCGTTGCAAATGGAAGTAGATTCAAATTTTACTTTTTCATATAGGTTTTGAGTTTATGTAAAAAGTGCAAATGCAAAAGTTTTAGATCTCGTTATAAACTGTTTTTTAGCATAAAACCGTCTTCCCGCACTAAATTCGCCCGCAATTTATTTTTTCTATCATTTTTGTCATATTATCTTCCATTTGCAATGGATTTCATTCTACTATAAATTATTTTTTTTTTCAAAACCTATTTGTACTGGTCAAATAGTGGTAAAGATATATATCAAACTTGATGATTTTTCTTTTTAGACATAATGTTCTACTTACAACTTTTAAAACAAACATTATAAGATAAGACATGACACTTTTTGCATAAGAACGAATATAGAGCAACCAAATCTAGAGATATGTTGTAAAATAAATATTGTCTTGAATCGCAAGGGTTCCCTTTTATGTGTCTTATGAATATCGCCCGAGGGACGCGGACGGCGACATTTTCCTTGCTCACCATTTTGTTTTGCATAATTTTGAGTTTATGATAACGATACACAAAATTTAATGTTTATTTTAAATATATATTTGAAATATTAACTTAAAAAGTGTATTTTACATAAAAAAAACCAAACAATTACCTATGTAGTATTTTCTAGATAACTTATTTTTAAAGTACAGCACGTATGATTTTTTTTAATTTTAATTTAAGTTTAATCAAAAATTAGAATATATGTAACTAAATCATACTTGTATAACATAAAATTCAACAGTCATAGCTGGTAGCGATGTAAGTAGATATTTCAACTTAAAGTTTTTATAGTTTCGGTAGGTGTTTGGTAGAGTCTACAATTTTAAAAACTTAAAATCGGCGTAATATTGTGATCTGCCTGATGTAGTAGTAGACCCCGGGCAAAAATTCTGTGTGAAGCCCTCTTACCGTTCCGTTACCTATCTTCAATCTACCTAAAAATTAACTAAAAAATCTTCACCTTCCGTAGTCTATCTTGAAACTGTCAATTTAGCTAATTAAAAAAAGGTAGGTAGCCTACCTAACAACTTCATACAATTTCGTCGCCACCAGATTAGCCCTCAGCGTCCCCAATAATTTGGCGCCCCTACCTCGCCCCTCCTAACGCCGGCACTGGTAGTAGATGTAGAGACGGCCCTCTCGTAAGTTTAATCCTTTACCTTTCTTCCTTATTTGTCTATTCCTTAATATAGATACATAGCTAGCCACCCATTTGTGGCTCCTCTGGTCCCAATAAGTGATAACCTAAGATATGGGGATATGCTGGCTAATTTATTATATATTTTTAAATATAAAAAAGGAAAATAATACACATGTTCTTTAAACGTAATAGTTTTTTATCTACCTATACCTATTCCATTGCTAACATTTAGGTAGCAAACGAAGGAGTCATATTCGTTTGTATATATTTCTTTTTATACGAAACTGTAACTATAAAAAATTAATACAATATATGTATCAATCAGAGAATAGTTCAAATATGAACACATCGTGAGGCCTATGAGAGTTCCAAGCGGATCGCCTTAGCGTCACGTGCCCGCCGTAATAAAAGCCAACATGTCGCTCGAGAGAAACACGCAGAGGGAAGTTTTCTTTATACTTTTATACTTTCTTTTTGCTTTATACACTTTTCTTTTTACGTCCCCGTCGGGG
>DVXP01003154.1:0-11683 GCA_018235645.1 Junonia grisea
ATAACTAATTTAACTTCTTAACCGCTTTTGTTTTATCAATATAGACTTAGCGACTTTTTAAAAAGATAATTTGATTAAAAGACCTCTAAATGGACGTTGGCGGTCATAAAATATAATTAATAAAAGCTTTATGGTGTATATTATCATGTTATTCAACTACCATTAAATAATAATGAGTAGTAGTAAGATGGTAAGAATAATTTGAATAATTTAACTCATTCTATGTTTTGGTCATATTTTAATAAAAGGAAATAGGGAAAGGAATTGTTTTCCTGGTATTATTTACAACATTAGATGTTTTACTATAAACATACCCATTAAGAAATTGATAATAAGTAATTTATTTCGCTTTGATTTGTAAACAAGAAACTATAAAAGAAACTAACCGATCTCCGTCCTTATACCTTATACGTGATATCCGGTCACTCAGACAAAAACGTTCTATAGTGATTATATTTCACGCCTTAGGAGACCTGTTGGTCATTTTAAGGGTTCCGTATACAGTTAGCCATAAACCCATATTACTAAATCAATCCGTACGTCTGTCCGTTTATCGAACTCTAACAAATCGATCGCATTATATACAATTGTAGAGACAATTTTCACAACTTTACATAATATGTAGAAGAAATTTTCACAGCATATTTAAGTATTTCTATCTCCTATAATAACAAATAAAATCTGTAAATTCGGATGTTTAAAATAATGTTAGTTAGGAAAAAAGTAAGTAGGAAAAAATTAGAAAAATACATATTATTTATTGTTTATAATGGCATGGTACTGTTCGCATGTTAATCCGACTCGCACATGACTGCTTTTAATAAAATCCTTGAGCTTAGATTTTTTTACTCCTTGTAACCAAATCCTGTTAGGATGTTATGTCTGACATATAGTAACCTATTATAGGTTACTATAGATTGGAATACAGCTAACGGGTTAGCTATTAGAGGACTTATTAAATATGATATTCAGAAAGACCACAGTCTGGTCTTGCCTACCCACTCGATATGGTAAGCTTGCGACTTTCTACACATCACACCACTTTAGCGCGACCCACGATCATAAGTCTAACTACAAAACAACAGTCACTTTGGAGAACATTTGTAAGCAACTAGCGCCACCTTCAGGGGTCAAATTGTGGTGGGGACGTGTTTTCTCTTCACTTCTGTTAGCCGCAGGCGCAGATTTTATTACTCGTAGGTGCTTAACCGAATCGCTCTCTTTGTGCCGAGTCTAGGCGCTAACGTCTTTATTGACGTATAAATCACTGGCATACAATCTACATTATTTCGTGTTAATTTTCTTATGACTTAACAGTTTCGCAAACTTTTCGTGAACTCTACCGCTCTCTAGAAGTTAATAGATTTAATGACTGCATATGTGCCGCAGCATTATAGTAGTTTTTAATTGATAGTTGTTGTCTTATTAAAATTAAATGTTTTAATATACTTACTTTTATATACATCGAGTACTATATCTAACAGATGTATTAAATACCAAGTTACATATAGCTAAGTACTCAATTCCAGTTTAATGTCATAAAGGTTTTATGAGTAAAACATGAAACGGATATAACAACGGTAAATGAAGAGAAATTCTTTTAACTAAACTTTTAATGAAGGAAGACACATAATGATAATAATTAGCCTGCACGTGAAAGTACAGTTGAAATCAAACAAGTTCATGACATCTGGGATGTGTAGTCATACAATTATCGTTCAACGACATAACGAATGGTATAAAATCTGATTACAGATAATTAAAATAAGAAAGTAATCAAAACAACTTCATTAATAGAAATGATATATCTTTATCGGCTACTTCTTTCAACTTACTTTACAAACTGCACAGAATAAGAGCAAGACAGAAGCATCATCTTCAATATTTCAGTGTCTGCTCTCAATATCAAAAATCTGTAACTAGTTTGTGGGGAATTTCGTGGACAGATCGCTCCTAATGTACCTTATATTACCTGAAAAATAAATATACTAAGCCATGAAAAAAATTGAAAAGCCATGAAATTGGATAATATATTATAGGATACACATATAGTTTACACATATAAAGAAACACTACAAATGTAGTAAAATAATAAAACAGTAAAAATAAAATGTCATTATGATAAGGTTTTGTTTTTATAATTTAAAATCTATCCTATACGGATACTAGCGATCCGCCCTGGCTTCGCATCCTTTAAACCAAGGGTAAGTTAATAATATTGAAATTTTTGGATTAAAAAATTTAATCCAAAAATTTCAATCACAAATACACCGAAAAAATATTTTACACCCTCTTGTTCTTTTTTATAACGTTTACGTAGCGAAAACTCTTGAAACTATTATTTTTCTCTCGTTTTTGCAAAATTCTTCATCGATTTTCCGCTCCAATTAGTCGTAGCGAAATAGTAACAACAAATGTACAAGTGGGTATTTTCCAAATCTAATTTTTCTTCGTAATAAATACCTACACGTATGTAAACTAAAACAAGTTTTTATTAATCAATGAACATATAAAATGACGTAAATTCTTTTATCATATTTTTAATAAAATTAATAGTTTCATTAAAAAGGCAGCGTTAAATTGTTAAACATTAACTTATTAAAATTAACTTATTAACAAAAGATATAAGAAACAAAATAATACAAAAAAATATAACATAATAGCAATTTTAATTAAAAGGAACATTATGAAACCATTTCGTTCCGGGTTTATTTTAATAATATTTTAACGATTATTCGCGGAGTAATTATGATCTTTACATAATTTCTGTTACTCGAACGAGGAAGTGAGGGGTAATGCGTTTGACCGTGATCGTTCACGTATCCGTGGGCTGATGTGTTAATTGTAAGCATTTTAGGATTCCGTAGGTATCTCTCGAATCATTATTTGTTTTAACCAAAACCGCTGTTCAAGTTTAAAAAAATTGCTTTACTTTGGATTTGACCAGGGATATCTACTTGGACATTCTTAAACATTTTGCGTTTTTAGAGCATTAGTTTTAATTTAGAAAGAACAACGTAGAACAACATCTTTATACATAAATTTTACGGAACCCTATATGAAATAAACGTTTAATTTAAAATTATTTAAAATATAAAGTAAAGAATACAAGAAAAAAAAATATTCAAAAGCTTTTTGCAACGAGTGGGACGTGGTATCAAAAACAATAGTGTTTTTATCTAAAATGTAATAACATATGTAAGATATTAGCTAAGGGAGGCTAAGTAGAGACTCACTTCGTTAATTCCTTTATCCCGTATTTTAAGTACAAATTATAATATTCGTACGCGAATTTGATTATTTCTCCATGACATCACTAGAGTAGGCTATAAAAGATGAAACACATTAGCCAGTTAATCGGTAACCATAAATATTAACAAAACCGGCAAGAACCGAAATTTTCATGTCTAGCCCATAAAAGAGCTTACGAAAACAAAAGTGGTCATTCCACAAACCTTAAATTGCCTATATACGCGAAATGCGATTATGATAATTTCGAGAATCCTACATAAAAGATTCAAATATATCGCTCGACTTAGAATCTGGTTTGACAGGCAATAAATCTCGAGATTAACTCAGCGGCGCCTACATCGGTCATAGTTACATTAAACTGGAAAATAGTAATTAATGATCAACATTATTCACGCCCATAAAACTATAAATTTGTCACAGCTCTCAAAAATTAACCACACATTTATTTATTCTTAGAAATCCATGATACATCACGTATTCTTTCTTAGAAAAATAAAATAAAAATCTTTTTAAACAAGTTTTTATATAGAAAGTCAAAGTCTGAATTACAGCTAGGAATAGATTTATAGTCAAGGTTTTAAGCGATACCTCCCACATAGGTAAAAAAATAACAAAAAAGATTGTCGTTAATTTTCGCTTTAAGTGCATAAAATATTGCAAAATAGTATAGTTTTCAGTATAAAAGCCAAACGGCATGATTGCAACTAACGACAACTTACGTGGGAGGTATCGGTATGTAAAGTTGAAGCTTGTTATACCAACTCAATCTTCACAAACAACTTCTCTGGTACGACAAGGTGCATTTAATTATTTCTCCAAATTGTTTACTAAAAGACAGAACTCACAAACAATCATCAACATTACGCAGGCGCTCAATGACGACGGAAGCTAAAGTTTAAGAAACTTAACGATTAAATAAACCATGAAAATAAACCCATTTTGGCTATACGAATGAAATATAAAACAATTTTATTTATAAGCGCCCTTAAAATACAATATTATTTTATAATCAGATAGTTTATAATTACGCCATGGTTAATAGACGAAAATATAACCGTCAAAAAAGAAACCTAAAAAAGTTTTGCATTAGACATTCGACTCAGAAATACAAAACATTGACTGGTTACGAAAATATATAATTAAGGAAGACGTGTTTAAAATTCAACAGAACCAAAATCAAAAGTTCGACTTCGTGCAAAACAATGTAGAGGCTTTATTTTCCGTACATATCCATTTTTGGGGTTCCTTACTAAAATAATCGTAACGAAATCCTTTTATTATTTCTGCGTCTTATGTTTATCTGGATTTGTATGTTTTTAACTACTATGTCAAACATTATAACCGGTATACATTTTCAACACAAGCGCCATATATTTTTTTGTTTACTGTGTAATGAATCAGGTATTAAAAGTAAGATAGAATTAATCTGAGTAATCGATAGGTAGGTACTACTACTACTACTACTATTACAGTACAGTACCACATACGGAACCCTCGGTACGCATTTTAATTCGCAAAATACTATGTAACTTATCAATGAGTTGTACCTACCGTATACTCAAACTTAAATTCGTCATTTATATTCAAACACCACAAGCAATGGAATAAACTGACGAAAGAATACTAAATCTTCGCTGATTGTAATCGTACGCCATTCAAAGGCCAAGCAAAAAATCAATTTGCATTGATATTTATTGTAAGAATATAATAAATCACGTACCCACACTTAAACCGACGATTATTAAAATCGTGCATTAGATGAATTAGATAAACAGTGTGTTAATAACTTAACAATAAATATTGAGTTACATTTTGCTGAGATGATAATTTGCCTTAATATTTCAGTATTCAGTACTTAATCCTCCATTCTGAATTACTCGCACATGTTAATTCAAAAAATTATAAGTAAGAAATACCAAACATGTATAATCTTATCTATAATGTTTCTATTGTACTTACTTAAGTTAACATCAAATTGATAAATATAAATACATTTATATATATATACTATTGTTAGTTTTTTAAAGCATGCTTTTACGTATACAATCAAAATTATGTAATTACAGTTAATTTTATTTGTTTCAGAAGCGAAGTAGTAATAAGTAGTGTTTGTTTGTACGACCGGAACCGATCATTATTCGCGCACATTGCTCCCATTTCACATATCAACTATGTACTTTCCAATCTCAAATTGGACGTGCATGTCTCTTAGCGAATGCGCGTAAAAAAAACGAATAACTTGATATAACCCGTTCATTAATGATTTCTAGGCACATTAACGAGGTAAAACGGTGCTTGAATAGCGTCTTACGATCATTGTAAATCATTCTAAGCGTTTTCAATGTGAATCTGACCGCAAAGCGAACGCAGAAGCGCACGAAATTGCTTCAGCTGGGGCTATTAACATCTTACGTTAATTGATGGATTTTGACTGTTAGAATTGAAGTGGATAATGATATTTTGTGGTATTTCAATTGGATTCTGTATTAGAGAGTTTGTGAGTTCACGTATCGTGTAATGAGATTTTCTTGAACGCCGTAATGGGCTGCGTCCGCTATTCAGCGGACCCCGCGTGGCTTCTCGTACGTGATCGAGCTCTCAATGAATTCGGCTCGGCAACGTTCAAGCGTAAAAAAGACAGCGGGACGGAATGAAACCTATCTCAGTAACCATAAAGGATTCTAAAATAAAAAGTGGAAGGAATAAGCGTTAACCAGAAGAAGAGGAAAAATTTGTAAATGTAATAAGGAAGCAAAATCGACAGTTACGACATTTAAGAAGTATTCTCAGTTATGGCCAATTAGTTTTGCTTGAATCAAAATATAACAATAACAAACTCATAAATACTATAAATGAAACCAAGGTAGGTTTTATTTATAGTATGCAAATTCGCTAGCGATTGCTAAACTGATTACAAATGGACATAATTAACGTGCAATTATCAATAAAATTTAGAAACAGATTAGTTCTGACCTGTGCAAATTTTATGGCGCTCAGTTTAAGCTTGATCAATGGGTACAAAATAGAAAGCAGCCGTTGACCGCGAGGCGGAACGTCAACGGCACAATATTGACGCATTCCTGTGACCGGGACGGGTCTCCTTAGAAGGAAGGCGCCCTGGACGCACTAACTGTAAACCAGCTCTGTAAAAAGACGTCTAATTGCTAACAATCCTGAACCCTACCGCTACACGCTTATTCCGGCTACTGATGAGGTAAGCGAACTTAAAAGCGGACGCAAAAAATTACCTTCCATTTCGACGTTCAATCCGAATCATAAAGCCGACGGGTTTTCGCCGCTGCTTGTTAACATGCATTAGAATAAATGATAATGACAGCTCTCGCTTCTGATGGATCGTGTAATGCCCATTTTCGAAGCCGAGCGTGTGTACATTTCTTATTGCCCTCTCATATTTACGTCAGTTTCTAATCTCGTCAATTGAGCACAAGAAAACGCGAACCTTGTATTTAATAACAGACAATTTATCGAGTAATTATTTGCCCGTCTAATCGAGTCAGATCATTTGAAATAATTAAAAGCATAAGCTACACTTAAAATAAATGACAGACAATGACATATAATAATTTAAATAATTCTCAGTTCGTGTCCAGAATAATGCCGTATTGTCAGCGGGAGCGTAGAGATCGTCTTCCAGTATTTTTTGTGAGATCGTGATTCGCACAATAATGTCCCATTAGAGGAAAAAACCAGTAGCAATATAAAGAATCAATGGGACAACGAGCCACTTGAGATTCGGGAATTTAAATGATCGAGACGAGAGACGCTCGAAGAAGGTCAACTCTTTTTGAATGAAAGGTGCAACTTGTTTGTTTTGTCTCGTAAGCGGGTTCTTTTAATTACTCCTTAAAATAATTAAGTCTTATGAAGTTACTTTATTTTATAAGCCATCTTTAATTAAAAATAAAATTACCAACAGATAAATTTTAAAAAATAGTTAAGTGTAAAGTAGGTAGCAGTTCTTCCTAAAATATGTCTTAAAAATCTGGCAAAGAACGGAAAGGAATTGTTTAACTGATAATAACCTTTTACGAAACTAACAAGTAACAGAGAAGGTAAATTATGCTCTTACAGCATTACGATATTTATACTTGTACCGTCATAGTAATACCACAAGGGTTTTTATGCTAAATATTTCCATGGGCGACAACATTTACTTTCCATCAGATGATCTGTCAGCTCGTTTGCCGCTCTATCCCATAAAAAATGCTAATTATGATATTTTATTATTTCTGTCAAGGGGTTTGGCTCTTTAACACTTGGAACAAAAAAATGCCATATTTTCGTCCATAAGAAAGTCGTAGTCAGTAAACTACAGCTAGGCCTTACTAAAAAATGGAGTTTAAGTAACAGAGCCCTTAAAAACACAGTTAGGTAGGCATATAAAAGAAATATAAAACAGCAGTGAGGAGGTAGTAAAGTGTGGAGCAGGATAAGGAGAGATCTTTTTACAGAGTTCACTACTATGCACGTGGTAATCGATTTTTACATAAAACATCTTTAAAAGTCATTATTACTTTACTATTTTATAGTCTTTTAACACAGAAAACAATAACATTTTTTAATTTATTTGAGAGGTCTTTCTTATCTAATTCTTCCATGTAACTTATATTTTTCTTCGACAAAATCGACATTTTCTTTAATTTCGATAAAAAATAATACAATAAAACAAATACATACATTAAAACTAACAAGACGTGAAAACGTAAGATTGCCCCGTCGATCTCGTGTTAGCGTGTGAGCGAACGCAATCCGCAGTGAATCTAGATTGTGGGCCCAGGATCAGAGCGGGTCACAGGCGTGGTCAGGCCATGATTGGACCTCATGTTCGGATTTATAAAACGTGATGAACTACATTCCCCTATGAGAACCCATTGTTTGAAATATTTATTAAATACAATGATATTATGATAACCTTTCATGACGCCGGTGTTATGTTAATTATTTTAATATCGGAAACTTCGTGCTTAGAAAGTATTTTTAATGAGGCTTTTAAAATAAATACGAAAATATTATATGATTTTAGCATTACCTAGTTTATGTCTTACCACTAGTCAAACATGGGTCTAGTAATGAATAATAACATTTTAATGCACACTTAAAAGGTAGGTAGGTAGGTAATTATTGCTACTTGTTCTAAACTTCCGGTCATCTTAAAAATATAATATAACTAGTAGTATACTTCAATGCACAATATTAATCATAAGTAAATGTTTTTACTTTCGATACGCTTTTTTAGACGCTTAGAGAGTCTTTTAGATGCTTTTAGGATCGCCCAAAGTAGCTTTTTGAAACGCGTCAATCTGAATATGCAACTTTTAAAATATAAGACAAGACGGAAAAAACAATACAGCAATACATTTTCGTTTTGAGATCTGTGACGATGATGTCACATGTTTTAAAAATAAGCCAATAAATAAAACAAAACTACGTCCTTCACAGGAGTCTTATCTATCTTCGAAGTTAAATCCACGAAAGTTGGTTCAGCGGTTTAGGCGTGATAATTTACAAGACAACTGTCTTCAGAGATAACAGAGTTACTTAAAATGAACCTTTCATTTTCAGTTCAACATTTCATTCAGCCTTTTTATTATCGTATACAATATTGCAAGTAGGTACCCATTGTTTCTACAAAACAGACCATGTTGAATCCCAAGAGATAAAAGAAGGATCTAATAGAAATCCGTCACTCTACGAACGTTATGACAAACTTTCGCGATTTCCAATAATTTATAAATAATAAACAGCTACGGGTTTTTATCGTGAGAAATTACATCGGAACTTGTAAGCGTCCCACAGCAAAAATGACCGAAATATTTTCATTTTGCCACACAATTTTGGCTCTTAAACTTTTACATTAAAGAACACAATCGATTAACTATTGAGAATTCATAAAATACGAGCTCCTTGCATTCAATCATATTTGACGAATGATTCTACTATAAGTATAATGTATCTCTGTAGGCATCAGTAATTTCATACCGAGCTACTAAATGTAATCAAAACGACTGCCTACGCGTTCCCTTCACTAGTTATTAGATACCTATGTAACTTACTGTTTTGTCGAAGGACAGACGCACTTGCTTTTGATGAAAACTAGCCGCAGCAAAGCCTCGTTTTAAAGTAAACATAGATAAAGAAAATTTATAATTTGTATGTCTGTTTGAACGCGTTAATTTTAGAAACTTATAGGCAATTCCCGTTCTGAAAGCTTCTGTTTTTGTTAGCGTGTTTATTCAGGAAAGTTATAGGCATCAAAACATCATGATCAATGGAGTGGAACCAGTAACCATAAACCATAAACATTCGCCAAGTATTCATGACCTGAATTTCTGTGGAGGTGAAACCACATGACCAAAACCAGTCTAGTCTAATAAATAATAATTAATAAATAATGATAGCTATAATAAACTATTAAAGTATTTATTATGCGTGTTATAATAAATGATCATTCAATTAGTTTAATTGACGGGAATGCGTCCATAAATACATGTGTTAGCAATTATAGTTTTATATGCACTATGCTTCGTTTAATCGGGCAAGTGACCTTAAACGTTGCACTTGACTTCCTAAAACCATGTCTCTATGTCTTTAGTTTAGTAGAAAATAGCTATAGCCAATACAGCAGCGGCAGTTAGAGTACGGCTCAGAAGCAAAGGGACCACAATGGCATGGAAATTGGCACAGAAAATATTCATAAAGTAAGCAAAAAATAACTGCATTCATTAGCCAAATAGATCAGAAAATTTTTCCTTTCTATATTTTTCATCTCTATAACAGCTTATTCCTTTCAACTTTGCACGAAACTGCGTTTGCACGCCAGAAGACGCGCTCATTTGCCTGTGAAATACGTTAAAAAAATCAGTGTAAACACAGCACGGCTCGATCATTAGGCAAGGCGCAGCCTCCGCCCGCGCCGGCGCCCGAACTAGAATAATGCGCCTCGTATTTTAATTGCAACTTAATCTAATACCTGCATTCTCTTGCCGCAATCAGGTGAACAATTTACTAAGTGATCATAAACGATTTCCCTGATTGGCGAAATATGAGAAATTTTACAGTCTACGTATCTAGGCGAAAGGCTGAAAGGTCACTAGTCATTAACGTTAGAATTCAGTTTTAGATTTAATGAAGTCATAAACATAAAATACTGTTTATTTAGCCAATATCCAAAGTATCTCATTCCGTTGTTATTTTGAAATATAAATTAATCTTTATATACCTATTTTCAATTACAACTACGCCCTTATAAACAAGTTCAACAAAATATTAACTATCCTTGAAGTAGGTGTTCTCCAGTGACGGATATAACACAAGTGGCGCCCTAAGCCCTGATTTATATGGCGCCCCTAGCTTAGCCATCCTCTATGTAATATATACGAAATCAGGTAAAAAAAAGCTCGACACCCTCCGTTCCCTATCTTAAATATACTAATTTTGCTAAAAAAAAATGTCGTCCGCCTCATTTGCAACTTTGCCGCTCCTGAAAAACTAATTTTGGCGCCCCTAAAAATCTGGCGCCCTAGGCGCTACCTTGACCAACTTTTCTAAGGTGCAATCTACCTCTAAACAAAAAAAAAAACAAAATTAGATCGGCGGTTTTGGCTTGATAACGAATCAAGCAGATGTACTGTCGCATTTATGTTATTGTGCTTGAAATATATAACTAAAAAAGCAAACGTGTATAACTTCAATGGTGTTATACTCGTAGAATGCGCTTATATAACAATGGAACGCGGCTAGCCGGTGCGTTAGCTCGATGTTATGAGAATATCTACGATTATCTGCACTTATTCCTATTAATAACAACCATTCTCTTTACATAACAATTGTAATGCCACTAAAATGTTACTAGATGTTCTAGTTTTTATAGTTATTTTATTTTGTACTTAGTATTAAAATACTGCAGAATTGCATACCTATAGCCTGTTGAAAATAAGCTGTTGAAAATATCCCTTCAAAACCCTGCGATATTCTCTTGGTCTTTTGAAAAAAATACTGAGAAGGTGATTGAAGGTATTAACTCAAAAATTTTGGCATGTTTTGGTATAGGTACGATTTTTTACATATCTACAAAGTGAATATTGTTTTGTTTTATTACGTAGGTACTGCAATTTTAATTGCGTTTAATATTTATTTTTTCGGATCAGTATCTATAACAACAATTTTACGCACTGAATGTATATTTAACGCAAAAATGAAAAATTATATTTAGACTGAAAATTAAATACATTTGCAAATAAACAAATAAATTCTTCAAATGTTTAGAACAATTTTGAAAATTCCAAATTATTTATTATTTCCATTCATTTCAATACTGAAGAAATATTTCTATATAAAAATTTAAATTTAATCTGTAGGCCTATTAGTTACTAAATAACCTGGACTTTAAACGGACGTAGTCGCAAGCACT